>KN881928.1:7428-33129 GCA_000934395.1 Fistulina hepatica ATCC 64428
CTATCCTTCTCGGCGTATCGTTGCCTGAGTCTTATACATACTCTATCTACTATGCCTATCATTTGCCTGGCTCTTCGTCCTAAGTGCCTGGCTTCTATCTACTCCCCCTCAAAACTTTAAAATCTCAGCCGTAGGGTGAGTGCGGGACTGAGCTATCTGGGACGTGATCGACAGCGAAATAACGTGCTGTATAGGAGTGTGTACAATATTTACCTGCGATTACGTACGGTATTCTATGTATATCTAATGCTGAAGGCGAATCGAGCGGAAGAGGAAATTTTTTGAAACGAAGCGAAGAAGAAAAAAGAATAGAATGGAAATATAATGAATTGACTGAATGAGGACTCGCCGCCCGTATTGTGGCCTTAATGCCTGCCAGATCGCTTTTGCTTGGCCCGTGGTTCTTGCTGCCTGGCCTTTGCAGATGGCTTCTTGCGGCGTGATGAACGTCTCGGCCCAACTACCTTGTCGTCATTATGGCGCATAATTTCCTCGTCGTCGCCATTGTCACCTGGCGTCTCATCGTCGTTAGCCTGTATGCCTGGTTCTTCGACCGCCTTGCCTAACGGCTCGATGCGCGAGTTCTCTGCTATGCACCATGCTTCTTCTGGCCTAGGCTGCCGTGGTCTGGGCATAATGTCTTCGTCTTTGGCATTGTCTTCAGCATCGTGTTTGGCGGTCGGCTGCGGTGGCACCGAGTTCAGGTCGTCATCTACTGGCCCTTCGTCGACTTCGCCTTCGTTCTCGATGGTGTCCTGGCCTTCATCGTTGCTGTCCAGCATCGCCTTGAGTCGTTGCTCTGCTGTCTTCATGACGTCTTCCAGCTGGTCTGCCGGCAAGGACGAGCGTGCAAAGTATGGTACTACATGAAAGGTGGCGAATGGTCGCCTAAACACCGCACCATTGAGTTCACATAGGATCAACACTCTGCCTCGGTTCCTCGCTAAAACGATCATAGGGCCGGTGTATCTTGGCTGCATCTTCCTATTGAGGCTCATTTCGACGGTGCTGTTGCGAACTAGGACTAGGTCACCTTGCCTGAACTGGAAGTCACGGAATAGGGCCGGGTTGTCCTTCTCGAACTTCTTCGCCTTCACCAGTCGTGTTCGGTACACTTCATACAGCACGTTATTTCGCCATCGATCACGTCCCAGATAGCTCAGTCCCGCACTCACCCTACGGCTGAGATTTTAAAGTTTTGAGGGGGAGTAGATAGAAGCCAGGCACTCAGGATGAAGAGCCAGGCAAATGATAGGCATAGTAGATAGAGTACGTATAAGACTCAGGCAACGATATGCCGAGAAGGATAGTAATAGGCAGATACCGCCAATAGTTAGGCATTCCACTCGTTTCTTCTCAGATTAGAATTCCTTTCATTTCACCCAACCTTCTCTTCGAATTTGTTCCAGTTTCTCGTCTCATGGACCTCGGATACTCAGTTTTCGGTTACAGGTCGGTTAGGTTATCAGTTTCGACTATCGGAACTGGTGCCAGTGTATCACCATCGAGCTGACCTCGGCCAAGGCAGCATGTACCAACGACTGTAGAATCAGAAGAAGGCAGGTCGAACCGCCGAGCCGCCAACCGTGACGACGGATAGGCAGCTACCATGTATTACGCCTCGAAGGCAAATTGAGCCGTGCTCACCACAACATTTTCCCCACCTTTTCTCTATCTCACGAGGCCCAGACTTACGACTCGGACGCAGGCGGACGCAAGCAGAAACAATGTATTCAAAATTGTGCGCAAGGCACGGCGAGACCGACATTCTACGATACACAAAACATATTTTGGCCGCTAAACGCAGGCGGCAGCCGCAAGAGACATACAAAAAACTATAGAAAATTTGCCGGCTACAGCAGCGGACGGGCAGACGAGAACTTTACGAAAAACAATAAGTACGGCAGGTGAGCGATACTCCAAGATGGCACAACGGAGGCAAGGCATTTTCCCCACAACATTGATGACAAATCCAGCACTCCTCTTGACGACGACAACAATCCCTACGCAGGCCAGACCTTAGCCCCAGAGAGACGACATTTGGCATTGTCGCCCGGACGCGTACCAAGGCGCTCCTCTTGAAGACCGTGGAAACGCTTCCAGATAGGCTTGTCGACATCAGCAATGGCGACGATGGTCGTCCCGGTCAGTATACCCTGCTTGGTGAGGAAGCCTTCTTGGGTGTCGTACTTGCGGTTCTGGGTGTGCACGAAGTGAAGATAACGAGCCTCGAGCGCCTCGATGCCAAGAATGCCCGTGCGGATCTGTTGGCTAAGACAGCAGTAGTCAGTGTAGGCCTCCACCTCGGAGGGGATCAAATAATTCACGCAAGGCGGGTAGACGCCAAACAGCACCACAGACACCAGCTCGCCGGGGAGAGGTGCAGCGATCTGAGTCGACGACGAGGGAACAGGAGGCGGCACCATAGAAGACCAGCCCGACGCAGCAGAACGAGGCAGAGACCGACCCTTACCCTTCTCCGGTGAAGACGATGCCGATGGGGACACGCCCGGCTCGTTCTTGACGACGTTCGGACCTGAGTAACAGGATGAGCCAAGGAGCAAAGCTAGGTCGACATAGCTACCTGTGCGACCACGCCCACGCTTCAAAGCCGTCGAAGGGCCAGGCGACCGCTCACGCTTCAGACTCGGTTCGGCAGGCGGCTCGGCGTTATTGCGATACATACCCTTGAGAGCGCGCGCCTCGAGACAACGGGCACCGGATGGCATGTGGCCCGTCGGACACTTCAAATATCGATCACATTGGATACGACGCTCACGGCAATTCACGGCAATTCAGGCAGGTGCTCACCTCGCTGTAGTATGTACAAGTAACATTGTCGTGGTGACAGGCAATGCATCGCTTCTAAGGAGAGGCGTTAGAGCAGGCAGAGGCAAAATATGGCAATACTTACCGCAGCGTCGTGATAGACACTGGAATCGACTGTATTGCCGGCCTTACGCACATGCTGGATTCCCTCTGGCCATTCGTCCTCTGAATCATCGGTCTCGCCTTCGACCATACTGGGGACATATTTAGACTCACCCATGAAGAAGACGCTCTTCAGGCGACAGCGTTCCGCATTGGCAAAGCCTATGAGCCCGAAATCTTCTGGGCCATCCTCGGTGTCGGAAGTATCCATCTCCTGACGCTGGGCGTAGAAGGCATCATGAAGGCCAGGAGCGTCGAGAGCCGGCAAAGGCAGCGCATGGGCGACGAGAGCTGCTGGAAGAGGTTGAGGAGGATCCAGGGCATCGTAGTGTGAATGACGAGGAGCCACGGGAGGAGCCGATGTGCGGGCCTGCCAAAAATCACGAATGGCAGTCCACGAAGGGATAGCCGGCATCTCGAAGTCAATACGGCGATCGATGGCAGAGGGAGCCTTGGACTTTGGATTGACATTCCAGATACGCACAAACGGGTTAGCAGTGGTCGCCGGCTGCGAGGAAGCACCAGGCGAAGTGGACTCGGGCAAGGATTGCAGAGCCGAAGACGGTGTCGTGGGATTTGAAAGAGGCGGCAGGCGATCAGGGAAGAGTGCAGGAGACGAGGAAGATGACGAGGCCACATGGGACATATGAAAACCAGAGAGGCCAGGCATGGGAGTGACGCTCGATGATGAGGCACGCAAAAGCATAGGTGTGCTCGCCGAAGGTGCAGTCAGACCGGGCGGAACAGGGAGAGCAAGATGACTAGGCGTGAGTCTCACTTCGGCCTGAAGCACAGGCGCCGGCATCAAAGCCCGAATGGAGGCCCATTCCGACTGGTACCAACATGGCCACATCAGCCATTGCGGACTAATCAACGAGGCGTAGGCGTGTTCTAAGCTATCTACTCGTTCCTTGACGCTAGATGCTGGCAAGGCAGACCAAGTTGCCTAGGGAGGTCGGTCAATGAAAAAGGATGGCAAGGAGACACTAGGCTTACCTGTAAATCAATGAGACGACGCATGGCCAGACGACGTGATCCATCATCATAGGGAGCCTCGATATAATTGCACAGCACGCCAAACAAGACCATTACCAGCTGAGGCACCATGGGAGGTGAGAAATCGGGCTCCAAAGCATCATGAACCATTGAAAAATTGTCATGCCAGGTAGAGTCGAAGGGCTTGGCCCACGAGAGCCACGATGCGTCGGCAAAGCGGTACAACTCGGTCGTAAAGACATTGCAGACAGTGGCGAAGCGCTCGGATGACAAAATTTTGGAGGTTCGAGCGGTGGTCTAGCGCATACTGTCAGTCATGAGGCACGGCGATGAAGAAGCAATACTCACGATCATTTCGCCAACTTCACGCGCGGCGTCGATGCGACGGTGCAAGGGGTCGCTGATGTCGATCATGATAATGGCGAAGTCATTGGCGGTCATCTCACTAACAGCAGAAGGAGTAGTGCCCATGAGAGTACTGAGTAGAAGTGGGTGAAAAAGGAGGCAAAACAATGGGGGAGTTGGCCGCGTGTCCCCACGACCTTATCTGTAAGCTCGTCAATGCGATCAATATCGATAGCACCACGTGGACGAACTTACCGACATGCGCCTGCAATATCTATTCGCCAACGTGCTTCTTGAAACGCCACCGAGTTTATTCCGACTTCACAGGGCTCACCAATAGCCAAAATCAATGGTCGCCACCCTCACGTGATCGCACCTCCGTGCAAAAGCTCAAGACCTAACTCCAAGGAGTTAGGAGTTAAAGTTTTGAGGGGGATGATGCACCAGGGATCCGGCCAGCCACGGAATAGCCCCATCTAAGGTCTAGACTCATTTTTTGATTTAGTATTCCGTCCACGCCTACAGTCGGCATATTCCCCAACGGGTTAGCCCATTGGCACCTGTAACTTAGGCAGAGCCGCTGCACGGTCACCTGATTGAAGATGCCGCCTGCCCGCACACGCCTTAGACAGACTCCGTTCGCCGTAATCATACCGTAATTACTCACCGCTGATCTGATCAGTCCCCGTCATATATATGCGTTGTTGTAGCTAGTATTTGAAACAGAGGAGGTACGATTCTCACCACCATTCACCTTTACAAAAACGGCGGCGTCGCCCGCCTTGTTCATGACGGAACCCGCCTTGACCCTCAGCACCTTCAGCCTGCAGGCTTTCAGTGACTTCACCTTCCTGTTGCCCCCGAACCTTTACATTCTCGCTCCTTCCCGCCTAAACGCATACAACACTCCGTTGCCATCGCTCGTGGACAGGCCCTTCCATGCCACCGACGACGTACCATTGTTCTACGTGGAGGAGGAGCCCTATTTCGGTCTGGTCCACGTCTGCTTCACGAATATTGAGAACGGGGCGCGTCACATACGCAGCACCGATGCTTACCTTCGTATTCGCCCTTGGCTCGACTGCTACACGGTCGTGGTTCCCCGCGTGGCTTCTGAGTCAGGCGAAGAAGCGCAAGGCCCCCGAACATCTCATACTGCCATATCCGTTGGCTTCGCCTTTGGTATCCGCACCTCCCGCCACCCCGTCCACATTCTCCAGGCCCAGGAGCTGGTGTTTGCTCCGGCGAACTTCATAGAGTCTGAGGCACACATCTTGCACGGTATCACTCATTTAGAAGCCCCCGCCCCACCCAAACTACACTTGGTGCCTCAATTCCCAGCTACCCTCGAGGAGTTGATTGCCCGCGGCCAAGGAGGAGGTGAGGTTGGGCTCGGAGCCAGCGCTTCCAGCGAAGTTTCAACGGCCCGGCTGAATTGTCGCACATCCATTTTTGGATGTCAAACAAATCAGCACGAGCACTTGTTGAACCGCAGGTGAGTCAGAGTTCGGCAAAATCCCAGGTGGCTGATAGTAAGTAGGCCAACTTCGCTGTAAGGTATGTACTTATTCTCATGTCTTTCTCCTTTTCCTTTTCCTTTGGCGATTGCGCGTCGGCCGAAATCTTCGGTTTGTCTTTGTCGTCAGCACCCTCCTCAAGCTCGACACGGCCGATGGACGCCTTGTTGTCAACAAGAGTGTGCAAAGCAATGACGGCACGGAGGAGGCTGCTAAGATATATGAACCAACAGCTGGTTGTTTGTACTCGTCATGAAGCCTTGTGAGGTGTCCGCATGCCAGAAGGAGTCGTAACTTTCCCTTCAACATTTTGCACGACCCCATATATGACAGCAGCAACTTCTGCTTTCTCGCTGGAGTCTGGAGCACTATATTTGGAGAGTGCCGTTGGCCTCCTCATAAGGGTCTATGTCTATAGCCTCTACCGCATTGCTTTGGGGGTGTGTTGACATTCTCCATTTACTATCAAGTTTTTTTTTTCAATAGCTTCATCTTTTGAACAGGCCGTTCACGGATACTATTTACTTTACTCCTGCAAAAAAGGATTAGATGCTCGGGCAGGCCACCACATGTTGATTCGCCCTCTCCACCACGCAATGCTTCATCCGTCACGCGTTGATTCACTTATGTCTCAAGGCGCGCGCGAGACAACTGTCTGCCGTGAGTGAAATCTCTGCTACCACAAGTGCCGGCATGTAGCGTGCTTCTCCATGGTGTTCGACTATACTCGTATGATCAGGCATTCTTGGCTTTGTTGCCATCTCTATCTTTTTCGATGTTGGGTGGCAGAGCTGCACGTGGCACCCGCAGGTAGACAATATGCCGGGGCCCTGGTGGGTGTCGGTCCATTCACATGAGCCGCTTGTGGTCGGTGCGTTGCATTGTTTGTGGACGAAGTGACCTCAGCTTGCGAAGGGCTCACGCCATCAGAGGACAAGATAAGTGGATCACCTGACCTGAGGGCTTCGCACGATCAGGTGAAATGCGAGACAATGTAGCCAAAAACTCGTCACACTCGTCAACCCAGAATGCGTGAAGCCCAGTGCACGCTCGAAGCCTTTGCTCCTCGCGCCCATCTCCTCACGCTGTTTAGGCTTCGTTTCGACCCACCCACCGCTGCCCTGTTAGTGTTGGGGGGTACCTCGACTCTTCGGTATTTTTCTGACACGCACGCCAAAATGGTCGACACCCTCCGACACTCAGGACCGTTCCTGGGCCAACTGCTTTTAGGGCATGTGACCGTGTCGACCTCCTGTCCGGTCGATCACGTGACCTGACCGCCTTTCAGGCGGAGCCCCAGACCGCTCCTTTCCCCCAATCCCTCGAAAAAAACTAAATCTTATACTGCCGTTTACATATTGTAAATAGACTGGGATACGTCATGTAGTCAATAGCTGTGTGATACAAGGATAGAGTCGCACGGTGGTAATGCCGTACATCAGATGAAGCAGCACATGGCAGATGAATTGACGTGTGGCAGATTGAAACTGCCCGACAAGATAAGCCATGGTCAGTTAAGGTCCTAACCGTGCACGCAAGAAGGATAAATAAATCTGTAAACGGCAGTATAAGATTTAGTTTTTTTCGAGGGATTGGGGGAAAGGAGCGGTCTGGGGCTCCGCCTGAAAGGCGGTCAGGTCACGTGATCGACCGGACAGGAGGTCGACACGGTCACATGCCCTAAAAGCAGTTGGCCCAGGAACGGTCCTGAGTGTCGGAGGGTGTCGACCATTTTGGCGTGCGTGTCAGAAAAATACCGAAGAGTCGAGGTACCCCCCAACACTAACAGGGCAGCGGTGGGTGGGTCGAAACGAAGCCTAAACAGCGTGAGGAGATGGGCGCGAGGAGCAAAGGCTTCGAGCGCGCACTGGGCTTCGCGCATTCTGGGTTGACGAGTGTGACGAGTTTTTGGCCACATTGTCTCGCGTTTCACCTGATCGTGCGAAGCCCTCAGGTCAGGTGATCCACTTATCTTGTCCTCTGATGGCGTGAGCCCTTCGCAAGCTGAGGTCACTTCGTCCACAAACAATGCAACGCACCGACCACAAGCGGCTCATGTGAATGGACCGACACCCACCAGGGCCCCGGCATATTGTCTACCTGCGGGTGCCACGTGCAGCTAAAAAAAAAAAAAAAAAAAAAAAAAACTGTGGCGCCGCCGTGGCCATTGGCGGCTAGTGGACTACGTGGACTAATCGGTAGTTGTCATTATGTGTAGGACGCATTGACGTTGGGACCAAGTGTCTCCGTTGGGAATGGACGGTAGATAGAGCTACAGTTGGGTGCTTTTGTATGATTACTCGTTGTTGTAAGTCATATTGTATAAATAGATATAAGTATCATTTATCTGACCCTATGAGTACATCTTGAAGTCTATTGTATAAATAGATATAAGTATCATTTATCTGACCCTATGAGTACATCAGTTATCGACACACTATGTTCCTATCTCGCGTGCCACCATTACGGTATGTAGTCTACTTCGTCGTGTACCGTCTACTTAACTGCACACCGCCTAACTTTGACGGGTTGTTCTATTCGGTACCAGTCAATTCCAGGATTGGCACGTGCGTTCTTCCTATTTATTTAGACATTTGCCGTCATATTCTAAATCAAAAAAAGCTCCCTAACCCCCTTTCCTCGCCAGACCCCGAGGCGGACTTTCCGCCAGTCCAGTGCACTAGCTGGCCTGTCCTCCAGTTGTGCCAGTGTACGGGATTTTCGTCAACCGGGTCCTTGCCAGGACTCACAGCCTCCCACAGTTGGTAAAACCGCAGCGGTGGCGGATATTTGAAATTGCAGCCCAAGTCCGAGGTTGGGTTGTCGGACTTGACAAGAATTTCATAATTTCGAGCAGGTCATCAGTACAAAAAAATGCACTTATGAAGTGCACTAGTGCAGACTGTACTGCCAGTACAGATTTTGCACCTTACATTCTGTACTGGGAGTACAATAATTGCACCAAAACTACGACAGCTGCTGGTCAAGGGTTGGGTAATTGTAAGTTTTGCATTGTAAAATGAAATAATGTTCGCAAATAACTATGGATTACTTCATAAAATTGGAGAATATATACATAGGAATGATAATCTCAGATAATCTCCTCATAAAATCATAAAAATCATTCGAAATTATCAAATAAAAGTAATAAAACATTTTATATTACATTGTGCAGTCATGCACGTTATTGTGCGGTCATGTAGCCATGTGCACGGTCGCACATCGTCGTGTGCCGTCATGCAAGGTTCAGTGCGATCATGCACGTCATTGTGCAGTTGCATGGTCATGCACATCGTCATGCAGTCACGCAGTCGTACAACTGTGCACTCATCGTGCAGCGGCGCGCTCATCGTGTACTCATTGTGCAGTTGTACAGTCGTGCACCTGTCGTGTAGTCATGTGCGTGGTCGTGCACGTCGTGAAGGCACGTACGCGGTCGTGCTGCAACACCCGCGTAACCGATAATGTCGAAGCTGGCAAAGGCTTGATTAGCATTCAATACATGCTCGATTGGAGGGGGAGCGTTGAAGCAAAAAAAAAAGGTGCCGAAGACAGATATGGGTAGTACCTTGATGACGTACGGGACGGCGAAGCACTGCTTCACCAGTGGTGATGCAGCGAGTGTGGTGCAGATGTTCTTCGATGTCAGCGTAAGGTCAGGTGGGCAGAAGGTGATGGGCTGGCATGAGTAGAAACAGCGAAATCTATATGTAGTGGTCGGACGGTGGTGGGTCAAGCTAAGTTGTTGAACCTGAAGTGCTGAAGCTGAAGTCCGAAGATCTAGAAAGTGTCATGATGAGAGCGTGGGAAATCAAATGTGGTCACCTGATTTTTGTTTGATTATTGCCGGTACATGACCACTTCAACTTGCTTTCTACCACCACGGTCTGTAGCCTCGTAGGCGACGAAACAGGCGCTCGATACTCGTGCCCGGGGATTATGCTTCGTCGAGTCGTCGTCAATGCTGCACAGGCTTTTTTCCACTCCCGCCCTTCATCCCAACTGGACATCACCCACAGTACCACACGCCCCCGCTGCGATGCGGGTTTGACTGGCGCCGGTGAGTCCTATCTCTTACATGTAACTAACCCTTGTAGGGCTTCCTCCACTAGCTATGTATCACAACTTCGCCCTCGACACCATCCAGGGCTTCTGCCACTCCGACAGCCACTGCCACTTCGATGTCCGATGGTGGCAATCTCATATTTCACCTTCTCCGGCATCCTCAACCTAACTACATCCTCTGCAACTGAAGCGACGACCACGCTGACCGACTCTGCATCTCCACCGCCCATGGCAAGCGTCACTCCATTGGCGACTGACAGCATAATCTCTGCTTCGACCGACAGCAACACCGCAGCTGCCACCACAAATTCAGGCGGCATCTCTGATGCGTCTGCAACGGCGACTGTGACTGACGTGCCTACATCGAGCAATACAGGCATGCCTTCATCGAGCAATGCAGACGTGCCTACGTTGGGCAGCACAGACATTTCTACATCGACTGGCATAGACGTTTCCACTTCGACCGCCACACCAACATCATCAGATCTCATTTCCAACATCATCTTCGCTGTCAACTCTGACCCGTCCAGCGTCGCTTCAGGTATATCAAGTATTGTCTCTGACCTGACCACTGGCATTGCTACTGGCCCATTCAGCGCGACTTCCGATGTGTCCAGTGTTGTGTCTGTTGTGGCTTCCGGTCTCCCGTTCGACATTGTTACGACCAATGTGAGTGCTGGTCATTTTTCTTTATTTTAGTTGGTACCATGCATTGCATTTTCCTCGTACTGTCATTGACCACACTCAAGTGCTTGTGATGGACACTCAAGGTACCTATGCTTCTTCCAGATTTTGGCGACGACGGCGGCAAGCGAGATGGTAAGCACCATTTTTTCTATCTACATATCTCTCGCCTTTGACTCGATACCTAGTAACATTGTGCCTGTTGTGCGCCACAATGCCAATGCCATTTGTCCGGTGGATGTTAGTTGGGTTGTCCATACCAGAGGAGGTCATCCTCACAGCGACTATCCATTCAAAGGACGCCTTTCAACGCTACGCCCCAATGCATCGTAGCTGTGTGCTCGATAATAGATGGTCTAGAAATACAGCCCTGGCAAGCATGAGCTGTTTGGCACCGACGTGGGCATTTCGCTTACCCCGCGCCAGGAACATGTCTACATCTTAACGTGCAGGGCGGTGAGTTCACTACAGGGTACATTTCCTTCACTTTGGTTGTCATAGACCGTTCGCCTGCTTCGCCACAATGTCTGTCAAGGGCCCCTTCAGGCACTTCCCAGCCTCAACAAAGATGTTGATTTTGATGACTCTAATGTAGTGTGTATGCAGCCTCATTTTAAGTCAGAGGATATTCACTGGCACTGAGTAACTGACACTATTATCAGAGCTCCCCAAATAATTCCTCCTTGGCTGTCATCACGCAGGCATCTGCCGGGCAGTTATGATGCTGTCGCTGCGCCCGACGAGATTGGGGCTGGTCCTGTGGTATGAAATGTTACTGCCGTGAACGCAGACGTGCTTGAAGTAGATGGCTCGCTCCGTTTCTTCTGGATGGACTACCTCGAGCACAACGGTTGCATGTACTTTATTGGCAAACTGTGTGGTCGCACGTCGTGTGTGTGGATTTCATGCTGGGTCACCGTAGAGGGCATTGAGTGCAACCTTTATGTGCTCAAGCACGAGAAACACATTGAGCAGGATGAAGACGGTAATCAGTACAAGACTGACGAATTATCTACCAAGCAGGACACGTGGGACGACTTCGAATACATTCACAGCCAGTTCGAAGTGAAGAGATGGTGTGCGAAGTGGGTCAAGCGCAAGTACGTGTTTGACTTGCCAGGTGTCCCATGCAGCGAGCATAAGTATTTGAAGGTCACTTATGACTTTGATCGTTAGTGCGAGTTTTTCTCATTCAATATTTCTAGAGCCAGAAATACTGGCACATGCCGAGAGCGGTAACATTGTGCAAATACTGGGCACACACACAAATGCATCTGAGCCGCTAGTTCTCAAGCGCAAGATCATGGGTCCGTGTTGGCTGCAAATCTTGAGAATGAAGAGGTGGGCAACTGATCTGCACTCATTTCATTGTCTCTGACTTCATTTTTTCAAGGTGTCGTATGACATTGAGAAAGGGGTGGGGCTGCATCATGCATCAACGAATTTTGGCAGCTGAAACACGATCCTGTGTGGTGCCAGCATTGGCAGCAAACCTTGGCGGTTCCTATATGCCCATATCCAATCCGCAAAGCGCTCCTCAATCTTCAGATTCTACCTCGTGCAGTCGGCAATTGATATCGCAGAGCCTGCGCAGCAGTTCTCATCATTACCCCAGCATGTCTTCTGCGTCCAGGGGTCACCCTGTACATCATTCATCATCAGACAACCAGCAGAACCATGGCGGCTACATTCCTATGAACCATATATGAATCTTGTCTGACCAGTGGGATGGATCGCATTGTGAGTGTGCACGAAGGTCACAAAGTGAGTAGGTCAAGGAGGTGTTCGCATGAGGAGCCTTGATAGCACTATTGATTTAGTAGTTGCCTTGATTGAGTGACCATATTCGATGATATTTATTTTGTATTTTAAAAAAAAAAGGAATCTTTTTGGATTTTAGTGAGAATTACATATGAGATTTCAAGCCTGAATTCAAGAATAAAGTTTCGGAACTTGTGTGTCAATTGCATTAAATTGGTCAATTATGTAGGTAATTTGGGTGTAAATCCTACTAATTTATTGACTTTGAACCTCGGGGTAAGTGATTTATATCTTATGCCAATAATGCAACTTATGTCCATATTTTGCAGTATTTACTATTAATTTTCAATGTTTCTTGATAGTATTGCTGTTTTAGCAAATGAGGTTTTTCCTGATGTAGCAAGCTGACGTTTGGAGGGACCGGTACAATTGGTCGAGATTTAGGAGGGCAGACGCGGATGACCATATATGGGTTCTCACGGCCGTGATACGGCTGTAATGACAGAAACGAAGGAGAGAAAACTCCTTGTAGTGTATGGTGATTAACGCGCTTGCTCTCCAGAAGAGAGCGGAGCAGCAATTAAAGCCCTGGAGGGCTTAGGTAAGCTCTTACTAAGAGGGAATAATATCCCAATACAGTAACCCATATTAAACCTGATCGCCTAGCTATCATATTTTAACACCCCCACTCGAGCGCGACCTGAGCCCCAACATCTGTACAAACTTCCAATGCTTCTCCCAAACCAAGGCCTTTGTGAAAATATCTGCGACCATATCATTGGTGGAGACATACTGCACTACGGCCCTCCTGGTAGCCACAACATCTTCACGTACGTAGTGATACTTGCGCTGTATGTGTTTCATGCACGCGTGGAAGCGTGGATCCTTGCATAGAATAATTGCAGCCTGATTGTTGCAATTAAGGACAGTAGGGCCTCCTTGTGCAGATCCAAGTTCCTCGAAGAACGTCCGAAGCCAACACAAATGTTGCACGGCGTTGCTAAGCCCAATATATTCGGACTCCGTGCTCGACAGTGCTACCATAGTCTGGTGTTTGCTGGACCATGCAACAGCCGCACCGGAGCTGATAAAAGCGTATCCAGATGTGGACCTGGACGTATCAATGTCACCACTCCAATTGGCATCCGAGAATCCGTGGAAATCACGATCTAGCGAGATGCCATCCAACCCATCATATACTAACTCCAAATCTAGTGTCCCAGCGACGTAGCGTAAGACACGCTTCGCAAGACTCCAATGGCATGCCTTGGGGACAGATGAATGGTGTCCGAGCACTCCCACGGCGTATGCAAGATCCGGACGTGTACAAAGCATAGCCCACATGAGTGATCCAACAACGGTAGGATATGATATGTTCTTACCGTTTATACACATGTCATGGATGATCGTGTTATCGACTGGATCATCCACCGTAATGCGCTCGTTGTGAGGCAAGGGTGTCTGGACGGGCTTGCAGTCGGTCATACCACAACACTGTAAAATGTCAACGAGATATTGACGTTGCGACAACTTCACGAGATGATTGGTGCGATCGCGCGTAATCTCCACGCCGAGTATCCAATTTGCCTGCCCGAGATCCTTCATTTTGAATGCTCCTGCCAGTAATGCCTTGATTTCCTGTGCGTAGATTTTCGAGTTAGTCGCCATGAGAATGTCGTCTACATAGACCACCATAAAGCATAAGCATCCTGTGCTATCCTTGATCACATATAGGCAGGTTTTGGCATCAAGATGTGTAAATCCCATGGATCGTAGCTTGCTGTCAAGGGTCCGATTCCATGTGTGACCGGCCTGCTTGAGGCCATAAACAGAACGCTTCAGCTTCCAGCAATGTCCCAGCTTGATGTCTACACCTGCAGGCAGCGAAATATAAATGTCCTCGTGCAGTTCACCGTTCAAGTAAGCCTGCGTTATGTCGCACATCTCGAGCTCAAGATCATGTTTCGCGGCGAGCGCCGCAATGATACGGATTGAGTCAATATTCGCTACAGGAGCAAAGACATCTGGGACGTCACCTTGCTTGTAGCCATGTACCACAATATGCGTCTTGTAATTGATGATGGTGCCATTTTGATCTACTTTGTAACGAAATACCGGTCGACTGGTGATAGGTTTCACATTATCCGGAGTGGGGACCTCATCGTAAACCTCATTGTCAATGAATCCTTGTAGCTCTCGATTGATTGACGGTCGCCAGAAATCCTGGTTGGATCCGCTTAATGCGTCGGGAATATCGCGCGGCAATGTATGGCCTGGTACTTCAACTTTAGCTGTGCCAGCAAAGAAATAAGAAAAATGCGCATCTTCTTCAGCATTGGACAGTTCCTCGTTTGCTACAGGATCGTCCGCTTGCCCCCCACTGACCGAAGGCTCAGGCTCGGGGACTTGGACGCTAGGCGGTTCATTGATCACTTGAGCACTCGCTCGTTGTTTGGCAGTGCAACATTCCTTTTCCTCCTGTTCCTTAATCCAACTTTGCTCTACAGTGAAGTTTCGCCCAAAGGCAACTTTGCGAACACGTGTCAAACGGCGCACTCCAGCAATAATACGAGCAGGACTTGGTGGGCGAGTAGGTTCCACATGTGGTCATGCAGTTGTGGGTGAGCGAATCGGGATGCGCGATGGACAATGGACCATTGGTGTGGACGGCATTGACGCAGATGTGTTGTCATATCTTTCTTGATGCACTGGAGGTGGTAAGTCTGAGGATTGAACAATTTGAGGTTCCTCGCCTTCGGAGTCATCATCATCAGGCGTCGCGGCGCATCCTGGGTGACGAAGAAGATCATGGAAATTTTCCACTGGTGTCTGATCGCCGCCAGACAGTGTAACGGGAGCCACAGGAGTTCGCTGAGATTCGTCAAATCTTACATGATGTGAGATAATGGTTTTTTGCGTCGCTATGTCGAGTAATGTATAGGCCTTGGAACTGGGACGATATCCAAGCATGACACATTTGCGTGCGTGTGAACCAAATTTCCCGGTACATTGGTCCTTGGGTAGTAGGGTGTATGCAGTGCAACCGAAAGGGCGAAAAAAGGAGGCATCGACACAGCGTTTGAACATTTTTTCATAAGGAACCTTGGAGCTTATGCCTGACGCGGGCGTACGCCCAATGATGAATACGGCATGTTGTACCACATGCAGCCAGTATGTCTTTGCAATTCCGGAGTCAATGAGCATAGTGGTCGCCATTGTGGTGATCGTTTGTCCCATTCGTTCAGCCAATCTGTTTTGTTCTGGTGTGTGTGGGGCTGTGGTCTCCTGCCATGTCCCCTCTCGCGCAAATTGTTCGCGAAATGAAGTACTTGCATATTCGCCACCATTATCAGACTGCAAGAATTCCACGAAATCAGGAGATAGTCTAAACTCCCCCACTTCCATGTGGAAATAATCCCTTACGTCAGTTTTGAATTGGTTGTAAGCGGTTTGCGCATCGGCCTTGCGGCGGAGTGAGTATACCCACGGGAAACGTGTATAATCATCTGTGAAAGTTATGCCGTATCGGAAACCTTCAGGAGATGCGGGGGAGATTGGTCCAAACACGTCAGTATGCACTATCTGAAACACATGCGTGGTGCAAAAGTGGTTGTTCTTCAGAAAGGGCAATTTCTTCATTTTTCCGAGTATGCACGGTTCAAAAAATTTTGGTGTGCCTGAGACCTTATTGATGCCGAGGAGTTGCTGGCGTCACACCATTTCTCGAATCCACTGAACGTTTGTGTGTCCCATGCAGTGGTGGAGCACGTTGATGTTGACGGTGAGCAGTGCGGCATGACCTGGATGGACGATGGGCTTCAGTTTCATGGTATATAACCCATCTTCTAGTTTGCATCATGCGAAAGTGGTGTTTCCGTGTGAGATCAGTCCATGGCTGCCACCATATAGAACGTTAAATCCTGCGGCGGTAATCTGTGGAATTGATAGCAGTGTGAGCATGAATTTGGGGACATGCAAGGCTTTGCGGTATGTAATTACATGCGTGCGATTTCGCACGCAACTGATGCATGTGATGTCACCAATGCCAGTGGCCAGAATGTAAGAGTCATCGCCAAAGGAAACTCGACGTGGTGGATGGAGAGGACGGTATGTTGCAGGGTCGAACCACGTTATATGCGGACACATGTGGGAAGATGCACTGGAGTCGCTGATAATGCGTTTGCGAGAACCTGCTTTGTTAGTTGCTATATACGAGAGAATGCGATTGGATAATTCTCGAGCAATATGTACAGTGTCTGTATTATCAGAGTCAGAATCCGAGTCCAAAGAGCCCGTCTTCGCCTTGGCTTTGGCTGCTTTACCGGCAGACCGTGCACTCTTCGCTGCTTTCAATGCATTGCAATCCTCCGTGGTATGCCCACAGTCTCCGTGCACCTCACAATGCTTCAGGGCCTTGAACTTGCGCGTCTTCGAACTGCGACCAGTATTGGTAGCGGGTTTGGCGACTAGTGCAGGTGTTGATGAAGAGGACGACATTGACGACGCTTGAAGGGTGATGCGAGTTTCCGCGTCAGTGAAAGTGAGTTTCGAGCTGGACGGAATTGAATTAAGGATAGATGTGCGTAGCGTGCTCCAAGGATCTTCGTTCGGGAGCGAGTGCAGGAGGAGAAATGCCGTGAATTTGTCATCGATGGACTTGGTCATTCCTCTGAGTTGGCTGCCGAGCAATTGTATGCACATGATGTGGTCCGTGAGAGAATCTCCAAGGACTCCATCCCATTTCATGCTCATCATCTCGGTCAGGATGTAATAGGAGCGTAAGCCGGTACTCTGCGACTCGAATTTCGATATGACCACGTCCATGAGCTCTTTTGCCATCTGGTTCTCTGTGACGAGGGCCATGACAAGAGAGTCTGATAGGTGTTCGATGATTATACCGTGAGCTTTCTGGTCACGAATATCCCAACTGTCGGTGGGTTGTATGGTAGATGAGCCAACGGCTGAGATAGAGGCCGCCGTCGCGGCGGCTACTGCAGCGCCGATGGTTTCGCAAGTGTCCGTGCCATATGCAATACCGGCGACCTTGGCGGATGCGAGCTTCGCCTTGATGCGGATCTTCCATATAGTAAAGTTATTTTCTCCTGTCAGAACGGGGCAGGTGGAGGATTGAGTGCTCTCGGCCATGGAGGCGAGGTGTTCGCGAGCGTCGGCAGGATGCGGAGAACTGGAAGAGGAGTGAGGATCCTGTGGGGTTCTCCTAAGCACTTATCTCGGGGCCCATAACCTGACAGAAACGAAGGAGAGAAAACTCCTTGTAGTGTATGGTGATTAACGCGCTCACTCTCCGGAAGAGAGCGGAGCAGCAATTAAAGCCCTGGAGGGCTTAGGTAAGCTCTTACTAAGAGGGAATAATATCCCAATACAGTAACCCATATTAAACCCGATCGCCTAGCTATCATATTTTAACACGTAAGACCATAAGGCCACCGGCGCCGGCGTTGCCGCGTGTCTCTCCTGAACATGTTCTCTCGCTCCGACAGCAGACTTTGTCAGCTTACTACTTTGGACGGAATGGTCACCGGTCTGTAGAGGGTGCAAAGGAGTGCAGATCTGTAGGGTTTTACAGATCCTGCGTGGTTTACTCGGATCAACTTTTGCTGATGGCTATGATGGTACATCTGCACATTTATGTAGGAAAAATCCACCTGTTTTACAGCCAAAAGGGCATGATTGTTACGGTGCAATTTGATTGTTTTTGACCAATTTTCGGAACTTTTATCAGAAATCGATAAAATGAGTCATAGTTTCTTGAATAAGGAATCCTTGTACGAAAGAATTAAACTGTTTTAGGAACTTCCGAGTGCCTCAAAAAAATTTCCGAAATTATTCGGAAAATTTGATTTCAAATCTATGAACTGGAATTAGTTACCGTGAAAATTTTGCCCATCTCGGAATTTGCCTATCTCAGACAAAGCTACATTTATAGTTTTACAGACTTCAAGTGTTTCTGGTCCAAACCAAACTGCATGTAACAATATAGAGTTTGAAGTTGTAGCTAAATTAATTATTTAAATGGCCTGTTTATTTTGCCTCTATCTCAGCACTACAAATATACACTACAAATGTAAAACATATATAGCTGGTATTTTAATTTTGCCAAAGTCAGTAAATTATGATTTCATTTGATTTTGTACAGTTGAACGGAGAAATGTTCGATTATTCGATCAGATCTTCTGTTTGTCTACGGAACATTTTTTTCCGTGTTCGGCAGAATTTTACGAAAAGATCCTTCAACCAATGAAAGATCCGAAATAAATGTGCATTTCGCACAGTTTCGTTGCAAATTGCATATTTATTTCGTAAGTCGTAAGTTACTGAATAAATGTGCAATTCTACAGACATAGATGGCCTATGAATCCCGTTTTCTACGACGTTACATATCATTTCTGTCGCAGAACAAAAGTTCCGGCCAGCTCTTCAGAAATTTTTTAGCTGGTTCCGTTTTCGGGGAAATGAACATACTCACATTTGTTACTCGGTCGTCCTTCCACCGTGCCATTCTTCCAAGTGCGTACATGGCTTTACCGCTCACTCGCTCGGGAGTCGTAGGCTGCCGTCCATGCCTAGCGGAAAACAGCTCTGTATGAAACGGTATGTATTAATAGCGCAAGTGTTGGCTTATAGATCTTATCTATGCACAATGCTTCACCGTGTATAGCATTGTGGTCTCCGCTGTTTTCATCCAATGAATAAATATCCGAGGTTTTGACAGAACATCACCCGCCTTAAATCCCCTTGAGATTCGCACCTTGAGGCTTGAAGCTTGAAGAGCTGGAGACGCTTCGAGTGCACCAGACACTGCTCGCTCTTCTTGCCACGATGGCTTCTCTCAATACTAGGCAAGCCCAATTTCATTTGATCAGACCTCAGACTCAAAGCATTACTGACAAGTTCGAACAGTATCGGCATTCTCTTCGACATCCAGATTGTCGTGACATTGTGAGCTCATGTCGACAGTCTCAATCCCTTTGGAGGTTGGCTGACCTTTTTCCTGTATTTCATGTTACTGGCGAAGTTCGTTTGCAGGTACCATACTTCATCATATTGAAACAATCTCAGAACACACGTAACTGTGTTATAGTTGCACTGATGCAAGAATGGTTCTATTATAGCACGTACATCAAGAAGGACTGCTGGGTCATCCAGTTGTTGGTAAGTGAGGATCCAAGAACATTTTCCCTTGAATTTGATAAGAGCGACTTCACAATCTCTAATGTGGGCTCATGCTCAGGTCGCAATTGTTTTGGCACTTGAGACTGCGCAAATGATCATGGTGACGGATGCCGAATATCGTGTTTTCGTCACAGGTGAGTACGCATACCATTCGTCGGAAAAGTTTTATTGCTTGTCATCTTCTCGTACATAGATGCCTTCACGACTCAAGAAGCATTGGCAACTGGAAGGATAGAACTGTCTGGACGCCAGTGTTAATTCTATTCTGACTAGCTCACCGACGTACTTCTAGATTGCCTATCGACTTATATCAGGTCATGCTGACAGGTTTTATTACATTCTTCACGCAACAGTGTGTACCGCTTCATTCATGAGAGACAAAAATACACTAAATTTTTACCACCTTAGCTTTTATTCGTGGCAGATCTATACATGTAAGCGCTTACAATGCTCCGAGTATATTGCCATTTCGCTTATTGACCTTTAAGTATTAAAAACAAACCGAAAACCTTTTGCGCTCGCCTTTGCAACACTCCTGGTGGGTGAAACCTCGCATTTCTTATACTGTTCTCGTGGATTATTATTTTTCCCAGTCTTTGCTGAGTTGTAGTGCAAACGGTAAGATACCTCAGCTGAAGTTATACAGTATTATTTTTACCGACTTTACGACAACACAGGTACCTGGATAGGTGAGCTCTAGAGATCTCAGGCAAGAATTGTTCCTCAATGAGGCTGAACTTTCTTGACACAACAGCATACTCTGTCTTATCGTGCGTTTCCCACCCAGCCGCATTATTCTTGGAGTGATGAAGGAACAAGGTCTCGCAAAGCATATTTCAATGAATTACTCGAGTTGAAGGTTTGCTCTTCTCTATGAATTTCTAAATTGGCAGAAGCTTTTCGGTGATTTCCCAGATCAACGACCTTGTTATTACCACGAATACCTTGACCGCAGTGACAGACATGGCCATTTCTGGCACAATCATATATCTTTTACATACATCGAAGTCCGAGTCGGGATTTCGACGTACAACAGATATGATCAACAGATTAGTACGTGGTTCACAGTGACAGCTGTCCTTGTGTAGCTGTAGCTGAATTTTCTTCGCTATCAATTGACACAGATAATATTCACTTTCAGTACAGGTATGTATAACGAATGCACAAGATGATATTTTTTCATCTGCAATCGATGTTCAGCCCTCCCAACGGCACTTGCCGCTCTGTTATCCGAAATTACTGTAGGTGCTTCTCGTTCTGAAGCTTCCAACATATATTCTGGTGGTCTCAGGCACGAACCAACGCGGATACAATGATCTATGTGCTGTTCAACACCATCAGTGAGTCGTTCCCTTCAAGAATCCTGAATATGGATGGAACTTAATACCAAAAATCCAAAAATTACAGTGGGACGGCGTGAGTACTAAAAATTCTAGATGAAAATGACGACCCAGCTCATTGACGTGTAGTATACACCAACTGCTTACTCGTCAACCTCAACTCGCGCGACTACATACGGGGCATGAGCAACCTGATGTCGACCAGCGTTATGATCCAAAGCCTGCCTCTTTCTGTCAGAAGTGGTGAGTGCAACACTAGGCAGACTCAAGTACGTCCACGGTATACCTTAAATGTCGAGCTTTGTCAACGGGCGCACAGGACGCTTTCCGTATCAACGTGGAAACGACGGTTTACAACTCGGTCCGTGAAATGCTGTGTCCTTTTCTTCACTCACATTTGATTGGCAGCCCTCTTCTGTCGAGGAGCCTGGTGCGGAACTGTTGGGCGATGCTTCATTTCATTCGCACTACAAGTCCACCCTGTAGCGGTTAACAAATTACGCAGTAGCTGTCGGCGTTCACAGTTCAGCATTGAGGTACATTTTTGCTCGTTTCACTTTGTAAGTCATGCCCAGGCCGGATTATTCCAAGAGTCTTGTATCTCGCCTTCTTCATGCTGGACAGCTGGCTCCGAGAGCTCATGAAGCCTGCCGAATGCACTCACGCGAAGTAAATGACAGCGTTGCATCCGTCAGGCTGCTGGGAGAATTGTTGAAGCCCCGGTGAGAGTGCGTCGGAGATGCTGCGACGGAGCACCCATGAGTATATGCGCTTGATCTCGAGCTCGCCAATTGCCTCGAACGCCTCCGTGGTGATATGTGCCTGTTTTTTCATGTATGGTGGGTCGACCTCTTCTCCAGCAAGCGCGGAAACGACGTGGACGCCCTCATCACGTTGTCCCATAGACAATAGATATCGTGGAAATTTTGGAAGATGAGAAATCCCCAGAATAACCAGGACAGCGAAAATGATCTGCAGTCCGATCGGGAGTCTATAAACCCATGTAAGTAAGCTCACGATCAGGTGGTCGCCAACGGCCATGACAACGACGGGTGGGTACTTGCCTTTCTATGCATGCTCTCATGTTGCACATATCGTCAGATGGTTTGAGCCGAGTAAACATATATTCGTTCTCATTAGAGCCGTGATTATCCAGCCCTACACAAAGGTACTGTTACCCCGAAGACGGCGAGGAAAAAATGGTACGCGTTAGGGAATGACGATCCCTCAGCGCTTCAACATTCGTCTGCTAACATTTTCCTGCGGGAATAGGACAGGATACAGAACATGTACCCATTTAGGCAGTATCAACGTACCTGTCGACGGAAGCGTAATGCGAACCAGGAAATTGCCGGTGTGTGTGTGTCGCCCTTCCATCTCCAAAACATGAGCATTAACGATGACCGTCACCGTGCACTCGAAGTTGTCTCCAGTGATTCAAGGGCATTCTTTTTCAGTCGACCACAGCAAGGGAAGAGCAAGATATGTCCTGGATGGCGATGCAACAGAGTCCCGGATCTTCTTCGCAGAGTACATCGCCCTCGGCGCATATCGTTGTGCTGAAAACCTCTTCTCCAAAGCCTCAAAAACGACCTCGTTTCTATTGCACGTACCAATGAAAAATGGCGATTATCATTTGAACGGCCGTGCCATGCGAAGACTACCGCGCAGCATAATGAACACTACTCTTTAAGCTTTATTTTTATATCCTATATGAATAATGAAAGACGTTTAGGTCTCGAAAGCGACGCATATGTTCTAACCATTAATACTCCCAGTCCTTGGAGATCCACTCAGACAGCTCTCCTTCCGGCTCTATGACCACTCCATTGGTATGAAACGAACACATCGACAAAATGTAAAACTTACGTGCTGAAAATACCACATCCAAACCCTTCCCCATGAGGTCGCATATGGTCTCTTCGTGAGAGGCCGCCACACGCTTTAGCCTCATCATGTCATCATACGGCTTCTGGCCAGAATACACATCCCACTCGTCGCTCACATATTTCATGTTCTTCCCGAAGCCCACGACACGCAAATCTGAATAGCGTACCTGCCCCGGCGCAAAGCCCAGCCGGAGAGTGTGGAATGTTCGTGGCCCGCCCACTCTGTGGCCCCAGTGCGCGTCTCCATTCCGGCTAATGAGGAGACATCGGCTCTCAGCAAAGCGCAGGATGAACGTCATGTCCCAGGAATGGACATTGAGCTGCTTCGTCGGGTACAGCGTCAGCCGCTCGAGCTTGGGAACAAGGCGGAAAGGCGGAGGCCCCTCGGGTTGTTCATCCCATAAATGAATCTGATCTTTGCATACCAGGTTAAGAAGCAGAGGATGCAGTAGAGGCGGGGTGAACGTCCCGAGCACCTCGAGTGATGTGACATCAGAAAGCACTTCGAGCGACTGTAACACAGCGAGTTGCAGCAGGGACGCATCCCCGACCGACAGTGAAAGCGCATCAAGAAAAAAGCATGCCGTGCGCACTGTGCACTGGGACCGCTGTACGAACGTCAGCAAGGCACTGTAAGTAATACTCATGATCAAGTCAGCAACATCGAGAGCGAGACTATGTAGCGTGGGTGCGGCAATCATACATAAAAACGGGGCTGTGAAAGCACGGCCGCGTACAGCAAGATGTGTGAGGTGGGGGAAACACAGAAACACGTCCCCAAGAGGTCGTGCGCCGCCACGTAGCCGGAGGACACGCAGAGATGCACAGTGAACGAGGTGGGCCAGCCAGCCATTGGGCTGCGGGATATACATCGAGATATCCGTGAGCTGCTTCCACGGCAGAAAGACCTGTGTTGGACGCAGAAATGGACCGACGCTGAGGTCGAGGCGCTGCAGATGCGGGGCAGCAGTAAAGAGCTGGAAGGGCAGATCCAGGAGATACGTGACGTTCAGCCTTCCTGGGAAGAAAAGATCAAGCGTCAGTTCGTGCAGGCGAGGAAAATCGACGACCGAGCCGGAGAGCTGGTGGAACGTGCATGTGTTGATACGCATGGTGACGGATTTCCAGCGCGGCGCCATTTGAAGCAGTAAGGACGCTGGGAGATATTCGTCTATGGGAATAGCATCATCATCGAGCCGGACAGAGTCGAGTTGGACCAGTTGTAGCTGAGTCCGTCTCCGTCTACGGTTGGGATACGGTGGTGCGGGCTCCGGGCGTGGCACGACACACGAAGCCGGCGTGGGACTCAAACCGAGTATGTCGTATATGATGCTGAATATTTTGCGCATACGGCGCTGGATAGCTTCCCCGGATAGGTATCTTGGGCAGGACAAGTCGAGCATAGTCGGCATAAATGGGAGCAGGCTCTCGCACACAGCTCTCCAGTGGCGGCAGACATATGGAGGCGCGAGTATTTCGGGCACAGCAAATGGCAGGCAGACGCGGTCGATATGTTCGACGTAGAGGACATAGGGATTAGGCAGGGCGGCGAGGAAGATGGTGCACAGAAGTTCGTTCGGAAGGTCGTGGATTGTTGCAGGAGGCGCGCATAGCGGCGAATGGGACGTCTTGCAAACAACCATGAACTAGTTCGACAACCTCACTTTGTCTGTACAGAAACTGGGAAATGCAGCGAAAGCCCACCCACACGAAAGTCTCACAGCAAGCTAAATACCTTCAATTCAGCGCCACAATTGTTCGTGGACAAGACGGTCGTATCAGTATCATGTACAATAGCAGCGTGCTCAATCGGTGGAGATTTCCTTGCGAGGCTACGGACAGCCCTGGAAACTGTCGAGATGTATGCACCGCAGGACCTCGCTGCGCCCAGAAGGATGGCCACAATGGTGGTGGTGCAGGACAAAAAGCGTTCTAACCGTTGCAGTTAGATGTGACTCATTCTGACTGGCGATATCTAAAGCAACAAAACAGTACTTACATAAGCAATTCCCTACCTTCGTTCCTTGATAACGCGATAACCACCCGCAGAATGAAAGTTGTATAGTGAAGAATCTCCAAAAAAGCTCTGAGCTTCCTATGCATGGTCTTGCCTAAGGACCTTCTTGTGCCTGTCTGTCGTCTCTCGCGCTCTGTTTGCCCACGTTGTTGTTGGTACATGGTAAAGTCTCATTTAAGCGCTAATTCTTGTTCTTAGCTCTAGTCAGAGCAGGTGTGTTATGCCTCGTATTCACTTTTATTCTCTGTTGGCCTTGAGCACATTGGTATGCATCTTTTGCCGCTATCTATGTCTTCTTGCATTAGTCGGAACTCGAGACTTAGGTTTATATATAGCTGTTCTGTAAGTTTAGTAACGGAATGAGGCTCCCGAGATCGGCTAGCTCTGACAACGATACAGTACGCTATGGTCTCCTAGCGTGAGAGCACCCCAGCCAATTACACAAGTGAGTCCACCTTAGACTGTTTCTTTATTGCTAGCTCTGAGCTTCCTATGCATGGTCTTGCCTAAGGACCTTCTTGTGCCTGTCTGAGTATACCAATGGTATGAACGAACTTGTCTGAACCAGAGGATATTCATGTAACTTATGACAAGGCAAAGCTGGTGAACAAGGGCCCAAAAAGCGCACTGTCCCACCAGACCCCTCAAGGGCCCAAGGGTTCCGGAACACTGGACACTGTCCGAAGTAATACAAGGATCAACAAGTGTGGGGTTGGATATCTCCATCGTACAGAATCACCAAACACACTAAGTTCACCAATCAACCCCTAAGGACCCCAAAACTCAAGTTAAGGACGTTTCTTGAATGTCTGTAGTTAAATTATAATAAAGGCCGATCCAAACAGTGCCCAAGGGCCTGTCACCACTGGACACTGTCCAGGACGGTCCGTCCACAAGGGCTCGGCTCCACTGACACTGCCCTTGTTGACCAGCTTTGCCCTGTCATGACAAAAAACCTCTAA
>KN881928.1:34432-59411 GCA_000934395.1 Fistulina hepatica ATCC 64428
GGCGGTGGAGGAAGGCTACGCCCCTCATGAAGTCCTCGGTAAACTGGAAGAATCGACCGCGATGTTCTCCCGGTTGTGCCAGTAGCGCCAGGACCGATTGTCATAAAGGAAGCAAAATACCTGGCCCTACATAGGTTTGAGGAAATGGACCCGAGCAGAGGAATGACGTGTTTGCTTGGCGGCTTTCTCGAGTGAAGGAATTCTAGAATTCGCTTTTCCTCTGGGCCGTCATAAAACTTGGCGGCAAATTGCTTTCCATCCTTGAGTCGCCGTACATTGCAGATGTAAGGTATCTGCAAATATAGTCAATACATGTTTCTACCAATCACATTAGACTCCACACACCCTGCCAAGGCTTGACAGACCCAGCGACTCTATCAGTTCGTACCCGTCCGCCTCAAAGCGGCCGCTTTGGTTGCTTCCGGTTCTAGCCTTCTCATTAGCTGGCTGGTCCGCCGGATCGTCATCTCGGCGCCGCTTTGTACTTGGCTTCACCGAAGTAAAAGTCGGCAGGCCTGCGGCACTTAACGAGATAATCTCCAACGTTTCCCGCAACTTGCGAAACCTGTCGGCATCTTTTCCCATGCTGGAAGCCAGACTGTACATTTGATGGGCGAGGCGGGCGCGATCCTTTTGATTGTTTAAAAATGACTCCTTCAGACAATACACCTAGCAATTTTAACCAGTTAAGCCTCAAATCGTCGGCATAACTCTCTATCACATACCTTTTCCCTGTCTTCCTCATCGTTTTCGGCCTTTTGATGGAGGAGCTAGCGGTCGAATGTCGTGTCGACGTTGAAATAGATAGCCATGAGAATGAAGTTCCGTTGGCCCCCGTTCTTAGCCAATATTTTGTTTGCGAGTCGAACCAAGCTCGCTCCCTGAGCAAGCATGCGTTTCCGATCGTCTGTGTTGGAGATCGACTCGATCTCGACGATGATACGGGGTATGCCTAGCAGGGTTGCAAAAAATTCGCTCTCCGGCGAGTACCGAACAGGGCCATTTTCGTCAGGGAACACAAGTCTAAAGGGCCACAGAGCGCCGCAACTGCATATAACGAAGTCAGGCCGCCTTCACACCGACAGCAGTAGATACTCACAAGCCGAAAGATGGACCGAGATTCGGCAGGGATGCTCTACAGTGACGTGCAAAATGCGTGAAGAAAATTGCGTACGCGTTGAAGTCCTCCCAGGTCTCGCCGAGAAGCATGTCATTCTGCTCTATGGTGCGCGCGGCCTAGCCACCACTACATTTGCGCAGCGCTCAATCTTGGTCGGCAACGCGAGCTGTGAGACTCACCGCCGTCCCGATATAGTAACATGGCCGTATGTAGAAGATGTACACAAATGAAAATCAAAAATTTAAGTGCTTTTACATTTACATACACTGTACTTCATGCCAGGATCTGGCCGAAAATTGAAATCGAAGACCTCCCAGCTTGCTGCTGCTCGCAATGCGCGATGTAAGAAGTCTCGGCCTGCACCCCGTTCTTCGCAATCAAGTTTCAGCTCACGTAAATACACTTCACACCGTCGGGTCTCCGAAAATGTTGCACGGACGCTTGAACTGTGATTGGCATGTTTTATTTTTGATATTACGCACCATTGAATGTAATTTCCCGATTTGGTAATAACCATATTAGGAAATGTTAAGTCAGCGCTCAATCTCAAACCAATTACTCTTTTGACTTCGAAGATATGACTTATCCCCTTGGGGGTTTTGTTCCTCTACTGAATTCAAGCATTTCCCCCAACGGAATACTGAATTTTCTAAGATTCGAAGGTGCTAATTTTCTTTGTACAAAAGTAGTGGTGGCTAGGCCGTGCGCACCATAGCGTGACGAGTTGCATATGGGCCATCTCGAATTCACAGAACTCACTCTCGTCGGTTTTATTCGAATCGTACAATTCATTGAAGCAGTCACCCAATTCGTCAATGAGATTATCTTGAACTTTGACGAGAGTCAGAAGTCAAGAAGCGAGAAAAACGTACTCCAGTTCCTTATAAAAGTGTTTTATTTCCTGCGAGCCGTTCAACGGCATTGCCAATATCGTTTATATTCACCTAGAGGTGTATTTGGGTAAAATCACCCCCTGCGGTAGTAAATCCCGTTGCACTTGCGCCCATCTTCGCAACAGCTACAGGTGCTATAGAAAACACAGCATGACATGAAGGAGGAAGCTGACGGATCTGTATATATGTTCGCCTGCGTTTCTTCGTATCGTATTGCTCTGCACTTTCGAGTACTCTCTTGCTACGCACGGTATCTGCAACGCGCAGCGACGAACGAAGCACCGGTAGCAAAGCCTCTCCTGTTCGATTGCTCGCAGTCGGAACGGGACAGCATCTCTTACGACTTAGCCAGATGAGTGAAAGTACCGGTGAAGAAAGTACGGCTATGCAGGACGATACGACGTAAACGTACTACGTATGAACCCTATCTCTCCCATCTCCTATACCACCACCAGTGGCAGTCTCCATTGGTCATTTCTCGCTAAGCCGGACTTCGCGCAGCGCGCGGCGAGAAGGGGTAGCGTGTTGACCGTAGTTCCACTCAAGAGTAGGTCTATCTGGTGCGTTGGCCGCGACTACGTACAAGTTAACCTCCAGAAGTTGTAACGTCCGAAACCGCGGGTATCGTGCGGGAGTTACAGACTCTAGACTTCTAGACTTCTGCGTCTAAAGCTAGCTTCTTCACACTGCACTGTGTTGCACTGTACCCGAACAAACAAGCCGAGGCTTGTCTAGATGTATCTGCCAGCTGTAACGATGGAAACGGTCTGTGGTGGTGGTACCTCTTGTAGCAACAGACCACGGAGGAGTACCTGGTACTCTTCTTCAGGTAGCCTAGCGAGAAGCTACAACTGCACGGAAGGTTACGGAGACAGATGCTCAACTTTCTCCTCCAGTTCTTCCTCTTAAACGTGCTGGATTTGCTTCAACGGCGGCTGCTCGAGCATCATACCTCCACGTTCCTTGGCTTTAACAAGCGGCTGCTTCTTCTACTTCTTGCCAAACTCCTCGAATAGTTCCAGCAGCTGAAGAGGCTGTTCCGACAGTTTGAGCGGTCGCATTTCTCCCACTTCTTGGAGTTCGAGAGGCTGTTGAAGCTGCTAGCGTTACTCTATAACGAGCACGTCTACGGGTCACGCAAAGCACAAGGTGGCGGTAAACCTCTGTACTGAATCGTGTGTGAGGGACTTCTACATAGACCGCCGAGCTCTCCTTGCGGGCGAGTGCCTCCACCAGTTCTTTCGGACGAACCCTTTTTATGTTTTTAACAAAGTAGGCTGATACGCCACGTCCACTTGTGCTTCCGCGAATACTATTTATGTCTCTAATAAAGTAGGCTTGCTCGCCACCCTGTAAATTGCTGCTTCAGGACTGAGCGTTGTTCCAGGTGTATTAACTGAGCAGACGTTGCATACTCTGGGGGTTCGTGGAGTTCTTCATGGTTCTTCTAGACGTCTTTTTCGCTCGCTATGTGTAGTTGTACTCACCCACGAAGCAAACCAAAAAAAAAAAAAAAAAAAAAAAAAAATGACCACTCCATTGGTATGAAATGAACACATCGACAAAATGTAAAACTTACGTGCTGAAAATACCACATCCAAACCCTTCCCCATGAGGTCGCATATGGTCTCTTCGTGAGAGGCCGCCACACGCTTTAGCCTCATCATGTCATCATACGGCTTCTGGCCAGAATACACATCCCACTCGTCGCTCACATATTTCATGTTCTTCCCGAAGCCAACGACACGCAAATTCGAATAGCGTACCTGCCCCGGCGCAAAGCCCAGCCGGAGCGTGTGGAATGTTCGTGGCCCGCCCACTCTGTGGCCCCAGTGCGCGTCTCCATTCCGGCTAATGAGGAGACGTCGGCTCTCAGCAAAGCGTAGGATGAACGTCATGTCCCAGGAATGGACATTGAGCTGCTTCGTCGGGTACAGCGTCAGCCGCTCGAGCTTGGGAACAAGGCGGAAAGGCGGAGGCCCCTCGGGTTGTTCATCCCATAGATGAATCTGATCTTTGCATACCAGGTTAAGAAGCAGAGGATGCAGTAGAGGCGGGGTGAACGTCCCGAGCACCTCGAGTGATGTGACATCAGAAAGCACTTCGAGCGACTGCAACACAGCGAGTTGCAGCAGAGACGCATCCCCGACCGACAGTGAAAGCGCATCAAGATAAAAGCATGCCGTGCGCACTGTGCACTGGGACCGCTGTACGAACGTCAGCAAGGCACTGTAAGTAATACTCATGATCAAGTCAGCAACATCGAGAGCGAGACTATGTAGCGTGGGTGCGGCAATCATACATAAAAACGGGGCTGTGAAAGCACGGCCGCGTACAGCAAGATGTGTGAGGTGGGGGAAACACAGAAACACGTCCCCAAGAGGTCGTGCGCCGCCACGTAGCCGGAGGACACGCAGAGATGCACAGTGAACGAGGTGGGCCAGCCAGCCATTGGGCTGCGGGATATACATCGAGATATCCGTGAGCTGCTTCCACGGCAGAAAGACCTGTGTTGGACGCAGAAATGGACCGACGCTGAGGTCGAGGCGCTGCAGATGCGGTGCAGCAGTAAAGAGCTGGAAGGGCAGATCCAGGAGATACGTGACGTTGAGCCTTCCTGGGAAGAAAAGATCAAGCGTCAGTTCGTGCAGGCGAGGAAAATCGACGACCGAGCCGGAGAGCTGGTGGAACGTGCATGTGTTGATACGCATGGTGACGGATTTCCAGCGCGGCGCCATTTGAAGCAGTAAGGACGCTGGGAGATATTCGTCTATGGGAATAGCATCATCATCGAGCCGGACAGAGTCGAGTTGGACCAGTTGTAGCTGAGTCCGTCTCCGTCTACGGTTGGGATACGGTGGTGCGGGCTCCGGGCGTGGCACGACACACGAAGCCGGCGTGGGACTCAAACCGAGTATGTCGTATATGATGCTGAATATTTTGCGCATACGGCGCTGGATAGCTTCCCCGGATAGGTATCTTGGGCAGGACAAGTCGAGCATAGTCGGCATAAATGGGAGCAGGCTCTCGCACACAGCTCTCCAGTGGCGGCAGACATATGGAGGCGCGAATATTTCGGGCACAGCAAATGGCAGGCAGACGCGGTCGATATGTTCGACGTAGAGGACATAGGGATTAGGCAGGGCGGCGAGGAAGATGGTGCACAGAAGTTCGTTCGGAAGGTCGTGGATTGTTGCAGGGGGCGCGCATAGCGGCGAATGGGACGTCTTGCAAACAACCATGAACTAGTTCGACAACCTCACTTTGTCTGTACAGAAACTGGGAAATGCAGCGAAAGCCCACCCACACGAAAGTCTCACAGCAAGCTAAATACCTTCAATTCAGCGCCACAATTGTTCGTGGACAAGACGGTCGTATCAGTATCATGTACAATAGCAGCGTGCTCAATCGGTGGAGATTTCCTTGCGAGGCTACGGACAGCCCTGGAAACTGTCGAGATGTATGCACCGCAGGACCTCGCTGCGCCCAGAAGGATGGCCACAATGGTGGTGGTGCAGGACAAAAAGCGTTCTAACCGTTGCAGTTAGATGTGACTCATTCTGACTGGCGATATCTAAAGCAACAAAACAGTACTTACATAAGCAATTCCCTACCTTCGTTCCTTGATAACGCGATAACCACCCGCAGAATGAAAGTTGTATAGTGAAGAATCTCCAAAAAAAAAAAGTATATAGGAGACCAAGTCTGTTCAAGCAAGTATGGTAACCATATGAGTCAATTCAACGTTGATCGGGACACGGCATCTTCAACTTGCCTCGATATCGATGTTTCACATACTCAAGTTCCCGGGAAACTCAGAAATACTATCGCCAACTTTGCGCTCTTCTTTATCCTGCCGATGATACAGCTATTATCTAATATATGAAACCAGTAAACCTTGCGTGGTGATGTTCGCCTTACTATATGTAGTTGTTATCGGACGGGTTTTTCGGTAAGTAATTGGGTTCCGAGGATCATGGCTGAACGTGCATTGAATCCAGAGCAATTCTGCGCATGGATGCACCAGAGAGCTTGTCAATTATTTTCACTCATGCTCCGAATTCTGTAGACGAGACTGATCTCGACTATTTTCCTAATAGAGAATCCTCTGAAATCGTCATGGTGGTCGTTGCAGTTCTAGCCTATCTGCTGTCTGTCCGTGTTCTTCCAGGAATCCGTTCTGGTACGTATCCTTCGAGTCTCGACCGTTATTTCTTTGTCAGATTCCACCTGAGTGAACACATTAACCGACCCCACGAGAGGTGACCAGAGGTGACCTCTGGTATCGCATGACATAGCAACAGTCTCGATCGGCTAGATCCCCTCGGAGTAAGGCGAGATTGAATGTCTTGTCGATATATATATGAGCTCAAGCTCAAGCCTGTTATCTATCGTTCTTCGGTGTCTACCGCCGTTTATTCCCATACGTATTGTTGGACAACTTTCGATTCCTGTTCTTTCGCAAATTTACTCACAAAGGGAACATGGTTGCTGCTGCACCCGTTTGTCCCGCGCTCGCTGCTGCGATGTACAAGACAGGTGTGTGAACTTTATCCTCGTTGAATTCCGAACTCATCTTCGATGCCCTATTCTGCTCGTGTTCATTCTGCGATCCTTCCTAATGATCACCCGCTGTTGTCTGCTTGACCCACGTCGCCTTTCCAGGAACGACATTCTCTCAGATCGCAGTTAAGATCCGTGAAGATGAACAGCATGTCATTGATGGTGAGCGCATATCCCACGTGTGTCTCGGACCTGAACGCTGATTAGCTGTTTGTCGCCCTGATGTGTATGTCTCCACGATATCACAACCCACTCGATGGCTTCACACCGCGTATTTCCGGCGGCGTTCTCACTTCCTCGCCTTCTACTTTCATAAACTACCTTTTGTCCCAGTTTGTACTGGAAAATGCCGGCCAACGGCGGCAGAGTTCACTGCGCTCGCTTCAGCTTTGAATATCACTTCGCCGGTACGTCAGAGTTTGTTTGTTAATGCTTTGTTACTTGCCAACCCCGCAATTTCCATTAAGTGGCCCAATACACCGATTTCAACTCATTTTGTTGTTGTTCGTATGTTTTATTGACTTGAACTGACGGTCCATTTTCTAGCTTCCACATAACCACGTCCATCAAACAGCTTGATTTTACTCTCAAATAGCGTTTTACGGAGGACGGAAGTACTGACTGCTTAAAGCATTGTTGAATGTATTGTATTGAAGAGAAACGGAAGTCCGCACTGTACTAATCACTGTAATACAGCCTTTAGCATGCCCATATCGACGGAAAATGTGAAGTCTGTCATCTTTATATCCCCCCTCTGCATTTATATGACATCCGTATTCTACACGATTTCGTCATGTGTATATGCTTCAACTGTTTGTTGTCTCTTAGTTCCCTCGCGGGCGGAATATCAACTTACATTCCATGGAGGCGGGAAATGCAGTCTGTCAGAGGAATGAATTTGAACCTCGTTTTGAACAGTGTAAGTAATCGACTTACAAAAGTATCCATGGTGTACATCGATGCTTCGTTTGTTTCTGGTGGCGCCGAAATATGAAAGCTGCGCACCAGAACCGCAACCGTTATCCGCATCACCATCTGCGCCATGTTTTGGCCAGCGCAGGCGCGGGAGCCCATACCAAATGGCATCAGTTGCCGCGTCATTCGTGCCGTCTTTTCTGGTGGGGCGGTCAGCCAGCGAGACGGAACGAAATCATCCGGCGCAGGAAATAGGCCGGCGTCGCGATGCATCGACCACGACTGTGTTCCAACGACAGTGCCACCGGGAAGTCTGAAGTCCAAGAGACTATATCCGGTGGCCTTGCTATTTCCAGGGATGCTGTGGGGAACGACACGCTCGAGTAGACTTGGCGCTGATCCGTGTACCCTTAAACCTGGAGGAGAAACAAGCACAAGACGCCTACATTAGGCCAAAGTAGAACGAGGAAAACTTTGCTACTACTAACTCTCTTTGATGAATGCATCCAAATACGGGAGAACCTGGAGGACCGAGTAATCGGGGACAACGTTCAAGTCAGGCATGGCGGTGTCGATTTCCGACCTAAGGTTCTCTGCGACATCTGGCCGACGACTGAGCTCCCAGCATATGTAAGAGAGCATGTTTGCCGTGGTATCGACACCAGCTACGCTGTGAATCGCCGAGTGAGTGCAACATATGACGTATGTGAGAAAAAACCTGCAGATTTCCTTGGAGCTCCGAGATTATTGCTGATTCCGCCATCAGCTCGTGCACAGAAGAACGAGGATGACCGCTGAGGCGTTCGAGCAGAGTGAATTTGTCCTGCTTTACCTCCCCTTCTCCGAGCTTATGTTTCTGCATGTCACGCAAACGCTTTCTGATAAACTATTGCAGATTTGTGAGCACGTCCCAAGTGAGAGACTACCGCTGTGGAACCCACTGTGCCTATTTCACCGTCCGATTCACATATACGACGCCATCGTGTAATAGGAATTCGAGAAATTATTTCCCAAGCCCACGTCGAAAGCATCGCACGCTTTTGGAATGGATTCAAGAGGGGCTCAATGACACATAGAATCGAACGTACTGCGATTCCACGCTTCGGGAAATCATCTATCGACGTGACGAGACTGTGCGCCTTACCTGAACGCCATGTCTTCAAAGCTCCCAGCTGATGCCCGAAAACGACAGAGACGATAACGTCAGTGACCAAGTGTCCGAACAGCTTGAGACAGTCGACAGGATCCTGTGTGCTGGAAAGCACGACTAGAGTCTAGATAGTTGGTAGACGGTGCGTCAGTGAATAGAGTACCTCCTGCACGTGTAGAAGGGACGATGTATACTTCGATAAGGTCTCTTGCGCTGTCGTGCATCTCCGGTTGGAATTTGCACAGATGTGGAATTGTGTACATAGCCGAATAGCGCTTCCTGATCAGGGAATGCGAAGCGTGCTCGATTGTGGTAAATCTATGATACACGATCGTCAGCGTCTAAAATACTATCTTCAAGATGAAACCCACTCACGCGTGATCGCCGCCATTACTTGATTCAACAGAAACAAAGTCAGAGCTACCGGTTGAATCCACGAATGTGAGATCAACGTATAGACGCACGTTTTGAATGCCTTGTATTTTGAACTCTTGTCAAACCGATAGGTGGTGTACACCTCCCGTGCTGCCGTGGCATCGCAGAATGCTACCTTCGATGGTCCAATGCGCACGACGGGACCATAACGCAGGAACAATTCATGGACAGCTCGAAACTGGCGCAGACGAAACACGTGCGAGAGAAGCCATACTTCTGATAACGCGGCGTACCAGGGACCAGGAATACGACGCAGCGGAGACAGAAAGAGTTCGTACAGAGCAGTCGCAGAGATGTACACCAAGAGAATACCGGCAAATGAAACTGCGAACGATGAGATGGTAGCGAGGGCAGCCATCTCAATTATCATATGGGAAGACCAGACGGCGACGAAGCGAATATATAATTACTCGGTGGACCAACGAAGACATAGAGTGGTCCGGAGCTTTAGAGCGCGTTTATGACAGAACCGTGCATCCTTCTGTAAAGCGAGAGGCTCATTTCCGCGCTCCGAGGCCTAAGCTGTCACTTTGGGAAACGTGGAGCTTCGTTCTGAATAAAAACCTTTGCTAAATTGCGATACATCCTCTATAATTGCCGCCTTTAGCTCGACTGCGGTGCCGCAACTGTGAACTTGAATCAGTACAAAGACGTCGACATGAGTGGGTACCGAGGTCTTTTCCGTTAGTCACAGCAGATGATCGCTCCCGCGACGATAAGGCGATGCGTCTGTAGCCTGAAGGACCTCCGATAACCGGAACTCATGACCAAGTATCGGTAGTCCCCACATAATCGGGCTAATATGCGCTGCTTCTAATAGATGGTCGTCCATTGATAGTTGTCCCTGGGCTAAAGACATAAGAACGAGAACGAGAAACCATAGTTGCAGTGGAAAACCCCCAAAGAGATGGCCGAGTAACAGAAGGCATTATGTAAAAAGTAAAACTCCAGAAAATACTTCCTTACGTTAGCTTGGACGAGTGCAAAGGACAGTAGTTGACTAGATAGCTCATTTCGCTGGCCTGACAGTCGAACGTTGACACGGCAAGTGGATCGCAAAAGAATAGACCAACTCATGACAGAAAGTATGACAATCAAAGGGCAGCTAGATACAGTAACGAGGTTCAGAGTAGCATTGGCTCGACGTTCAGAACCTACTAATTCTAAAAGCGTCAGTGCGGTAATAAACAAAATCTGGACGGTTACCTGAGTTTTCTCATGGAGCGACGAGCATCTCTTCAGGGAGGACATATGCCATGATACAGGGCCGCCGGGCCCAACGACATTCAAGAAAATCATCTTAACAAAGGCCAGCCATCTAAGCTGGAAGCTAAGATGCGAAAATTCATGGAAACAATGAGCCGCTGAGTGAAAGGCATGTGAGAAACTGATGGAGAACGATGCAGTGGTGACCTACAACTCGATGTATCGATGATGATCGATGAACCAGCGGAAATATAATTGAAAGGCGATCAAAGTCAAAAAAGTTATAAGCACGTGGTCTGCATTCCGTGTGATGAAGTCCACCTACTTACCGAGAGACTGCCAGCGAGATGGGTGTAGAGTATAAATCATCGCCGCATCGACATGCCGGTCTACTTACCATGCACACGATCGAACTTCGCGTAACGCCCGAAAGAGGGTGGGTGGGTACCGGACGTTTGGTGCAGATGCGAAGACGTCCAGCTCGAATGACTATACGACTGTTTTCCCCGCTCCTCACTCCAACATACATAAATAGCCCTAACTATTACATATTCTACAGAGTCCAGATAGCACTAACTAAATACACACTATATAAACCAAAGTAAGTTACCAGTGCGCGCTGCCGGTCCCGGTAGCCATACGACGCCACCCACACCGCCCGCGACACACACACACGCGACACACACACGCGACACACACACGCGACACACACACGCAAAGACACGCACACTGAGCAGGCGCCAATGATACATACGCCACACCACCAACGATAACATCAACAGATATACCGTCAAGCCCGCACGCACCGCCCAGGAGGTCTGCGCAACATCCGCTTCACCTCACTGCTTCCAATCGCTCTATCAGCCCCGCTCCCACTATCACTCGACGCTGGTATCCCGAAGTGCCCAGTCGTACGCCGCGACGACGCGCGGGTCATTGTGTCTGCGAAAGGGAGTGTCAGATGACCAGTGCAAGTGGAGGAAGGACGGGAAGGACGGCAGAGTAGGTAGTACGGGTAAACCGGTTCCAGATGGTGATCATACAACAGGGTGCAAAGGTTCGGTGAGTAGAGCCAGCGAAGCACGCGTACATAGCGTGCGCAGAAGGCGAAGGGGGGGGAAGAGCTAGGGGGAAGGAGCGCGCATTCAAAAAAAAAAGAGGCCGAATGCGAAAAGCGGGGTACGAATACAAAACGGGAGACAAACGATGGTGGAGCGGAGCGTGTCGCACGAACGGGAACAGAGCTCACACACTACACATCATGAAATCACACACACACACTCAAACAGCAACAAGCATAACAAAAGGTAAACGCAGAAAAACACGGGCACTCACTCTTCGTGTATATGTCGCAGGCACACTTGTTCCTGCAGGCCAGTACGGACCGTCGTGCGTCGGGTACGTCGAACGAGGAACACGGGAGCGGGGGGTGCGGGAGAAGGATCCGAAAAGAGTAAGCGAGACGGTCATGAGAGACGTTGGCAGATGCAACGAGGCGCGGATGCACAACGTGTAAACCAACCAACGGCAAACGACGAAAAAAAGAGAATACGACAAACCGACCGACCAACCAAACAGAAGAATAAACACCATCAACGATCACAAAGAAACGGGGAGATAAATAAAAAGGCACATACGACGGAGAAACATTTTGCGCAGTGGATGCACATGAACGGTCTGGCAGGCAAGCGTTCAGCCCCATCGTCAGCCCAAAGTTCTTCAAACCCAACAAAAAAAAATAAAACTTACAGATTAAAATGCACATGCCTCACATGGGAATACACCTCATACTTCGCGCCCGTCGTGCGCCGGCCGTGCCGCGCACAGGGCTCGCAGTAGTACGCGCCACCACTACCACTATCACCGCCACGCTGGTAGCCATCCTCATCCTCGTCGCGAAGCAGAGCGGCGGGGTCGACGTCGTCCTCATCAGATAGGTCAGAATCGTATTCCGGCAGGTCCAGATTCACATCCGGGTACGGCGGCGGCGGCCTCCTCCAGTCAAAGGGGGGCGGGGAGAGTATCCGCGGTGCGATCGTGCTCGGTCTTTGTGGTGGATCGGGTGGGATGAGTAGAGACGGCGGTGCGGCACCATCAGTCGGTTTTTTTCGAGGCTCGGGAGCGAGTATAGATGGACGGAGTGTACTTGGTTTTCGTGGCTCGGGCGCGAGTAGGAATGGACGTGGCGTGTGCGAAGAAGTTGACGGAGGTAGGGGAGCGAAAGATACGTGCGGCGGACATGAGCCTGGACGGTGCGGCTCCATCGATAACGCCTGCACCAACGACAACAGCGTCCGTGGTTTGTCGGGAGACAGGGATTGTTGATCGAGTGGCGTTTGCTGCCCCCTGAGCATCACCCGTTGATCGTCGAGCGATATCCGCGGTGGTTTGAGAGATGCCCGTTGTTGGGCGAGCGACGGCCGTGGCTGATTCTCCGCCGACAACCTTCTCCGCTCTCGTTTCAAAGAAGCACGGGCCTCGGAGACTAACGGCCGCGCAGGCGAAAGCCCCGCCCACTTTGGGTCGAGGGCCTGCCGCGGCCCGGGAGACCCACCACACGGGAGGACTGCCTCGTTCCGCTTCCTCCTCCTCTTTCGCACATAGACGCCGGGATCGCGCCCGTCAACGGCGATGTAGGTGTACAAGGGCTCATTCCACAGCTCGAGGGACAGCTCGAGGGAGAGTGACGCAGATGTGTCTGACGAGGTGGGGGAAGAGAGGGAGAAGGAGGAGGTGGGGGACGACGACGAGGTGTCGTTCGAGTCGGAGTAGTAGTCAATCATGGTGAAGTAGTTGCCTGTAAAGAGAGGAAGGATTGTGGCGTGGCAGCAATTGGTACGTGTCTAGCAGGGACCACGTCAAACGGTCAGTACTGTGTCTGGCTGGCGAGTAAGCAGCGCGTCGAATAGCAATAGCAGAAATAACTAGCAGAGGGAGGGTACACCAAACGAGCCGAGTTACAAACAGCGACACAGCTTAGAGATGATAGCGACTGAATGAAGCTAGACGGAGATTGGTGGAATCTATACTGATGACGACAATCAATAGCGTGGGACGTGTAGAGGGTGTGGTGTGTGTCGATGAGGACGTAGGGTATGAAAGACGTGGCGTACAACGAAATCCTTGAGGCAAGACAAGAATCCAGGTAAATACAAGTGTGACAAGTGAGGGCGCTGACTCACGGTGGTGTGTGATGTAGAATGTATCGCTGGCGGGTGTGCAACGGTCCCGGTCAATGCTGTGTGCGCTTGTGTGCGTATCAGCGAATAAGCGACCAGGCCGATCGAGAAGAGTTAGCGCAATGAGCAGAGGAGATCGACGGGTTAGTAGCTGCGACGAACGAGGCCTCGAGGCAGAGTATCAGCGTTTCAGACCGAGGGAATACACAGTCGAAAGAGAAAGAGAAAGAAAGGACGGACACAGGCTGCAACGCGGCCCACACGTGGCGGTCGACGGACAGCAGCCAGGTCGCGCCACCATGACAGCAGAGAATGCAGAACAACCCCAGATGGGCATCTCCGGTAGATACCTCGCTTGTTAGTCATCGAAGGCGGTGAATCGGTGAATACACGGAGTTCTCTCTCAGAGAGCGCGTCGAACTCGTCATATGTACTATGATGTCCACGGGAGAAGGTCTTATATCTGGACCCCTGACAAAAAAATGATCCTGATGTCGAACAAAACCATTGATTTTCAGCGCCGTAGGCCGGCTTTTTTGTCGGACCGGGGTCGGGACTATGCTGATACATACCAGTTTGTCGGACAAACCTGGGGCGTTCCCAGTCTCGAACGTACCTACTACCGGTGCCATCATCAAGCGATTTCGTGTTTGAGCCCAGCATTGTACCGAGAGAAACAGATGGCGGCGGAAGAACAAAGTGTATTGTTGTTATTTACTATATGTACAATTGCACCACCCTTTCATTTCTGATCCAGTTGACGAGCATACGTGCCGATCTATAACCTCTTCATAGAGATCTCGCATGCCGTGGGCATCCATTGGCATGATCGATGAGTAGTATACTGGCGTTCTGTCCTGCTATGGCTCGAGGAGCGCAGGCATCTGGAAGATATAGCCTTGTTTACATACAGTCGACGAGCTCATAATGCATAAGGTCGGGGGAGGCCCCCGGCTTATGCATTATGACGGTTATGCATTTCCAGATAAGGAAGACTCAACATTCGTAATCGATCACTGAGTCATGCTACCAATCATGGACATTCGTGGCAGCACACAAACAACACCTACAGTACTAGTGTACTACGGCCACTTCGCACACTACCATCAGTGCACACTACCATCAGTTCACACAACGAGTGATGTGGAAATTCTTCTGAGTGCAAATGCAGTTCTAAAATCAACGTAAATGCTCAAATACGCGACGCATAACATGCATCATATAAAAATAGTTTCAATATTTAATTACCATATTGGGACACTACAAAAATTCTTCAGGCTTTTTTTAAAGTATCAGCACTGTGCAGAATGGAACATGGGAAGGCTGTCACAGGTTAAGAACCCTCTAAAAAATCATTAAAAAATCACCCAATTAATAATGCCTATCTAAAACCTACGCGGCGCTCTCGTTCTTCAGCAAATAAGTGTTTTCGTTTCTTCCCTCTCATTGACACATCCGTCTCACTTTCCCTTGCTCCCATTAGTAGGAAGGAATCAACTCTTACTCTGTACTATCATACTGGGATCTAACTGATTTCATCTATAGTACATTTGTACAGCACTCTTCGAGTTCCATATCGCCAAATTCTCGAATGTCGATACCATCAATACCCATTTACTCACTATAGACTTCGTATAGGAAAGGCTTGTTGACCACTGGGTCAAAGCCTGCAGGCGAGTGCGTTCCAGTGAACAACTCGCGAGCAACCCATACGTACGTCTCCTCAAGACGGAATCCGCCTCTCGAAGACAGGAAGACTTAACGAATCCTTACAATACGAGACTCTTGGAATAATCCGGGCCGGGCATTACTTACAAAGCGAAACGAGCAAAAAATGTACCTCAACTCTTGAAGTCGTCCTCGTTCCCGTCATCGGACAGCTTGAACCATTCGGACAATGAAAAAGCACGCAACCGCAAGACCACCTATCAGCAAAAATGGGGCTGTAAGGTTGTGGTCGTCCACACTCTTTGGTCTCCGGAGCCCTGTACATGTCAGTGCCTACTTCCTCATCCACTTCATCGTATTCGTCCCAAACTTGGATGGCACATTCGAGATCAATGAGCTCCAACCGAAATGTGTCGGCACAGTACACAAGGTTATCCGGCTTGATATCACGATGGGCAACGTAGTGGCGGTGGAGGAAGGCTACGCCCCTCATGAAGTCCTCGGCAAACTGGAAGAATCGACCGCGATATTCTCCGGGCTGTGCCAGCAGCGCCAGGACCGATTGTCCTAAAGGAAGCAAAATACCTGGCCTTAGGTTTGAGGAAATGGACCCGAGCAGAGGAATGACGTGTTTGCTTGGCGGCTTTCTCGAGTGAAGGAATTCTAGAATTCGCTTTTCCTCTGGGCCGTCATAAAACTTGGCGGCAAATTGCTTTCCATCCTTGAGTCGCCGTACACAAAAAAAAAAAAAAAAAAAAAAAAAAAAAAAAAAAAAAAAAAAAGCTGCTCGAGCATCATACCTCCACGTTCCTTGGCTTTAACAAGCGGCTGCTTCTTCTACTTCTTGCCAAACTCCTCGAATAGTTCCAGCAGCTGAAGAGGCTGTTCCGACAGTTTGAGCGGTCGCATTTCTCCCACTTCTTGGAGTTCGAGAGGCTGTTGAAGCTGCTAGCGTTACTCTATAACGAGCACGTCTACGGGTCACGCAAAGCACAAGGTGGCGGTAAACCTCTGTACTGAATCGTGTGTGAGGGACTTCTACATAGACCGCCGAGCTCTCCTTGCGGGCGAGTGCCTCCACCAGTTCTTTCGGACGAACCCTTTTTATGTTTTTAACAAAGTAGGCTGATACGCCACGTCCACTTGTGCTTCCGCGAATACTATTTATGTCTCTAATAAAGTAGGCTTGCTCGCCACCCTGTAAATTGCTGCTTCAGGACTGAGCGTTGTTCCAGGTGTATTAACTGAGCAGACGTTGCATACTCTGGGGGTTCGTGGAGTTCTTCATGGTTCTTCTAGACGTCTTTTTCGCTCGCTATGTGTAGTTGTACTCACCCACGAAGCAAACCAGAGCGAAGAACTGAAGACTGAGAGCAGTTTCAAGTTCTATTAGAGTAACTGCTTAACCCACTGACGAAGTTACTTAACATGCTAAGCTTATTTTGGCTGCTCTCACTCAAGACACTTAAGCTCTACCGGGTATACGTTGAGCAGTGCGATACCACGCGTGCCGGATCGGTGGTGATGAAAACATGTTTCTTTTAATCGTGGAAGCTTAGAATCTTTTAAGTCATAAGGCAACCCCCTTTACGAACTTAAGTCATCTCCTTGTTTTGGGGGTTCCCCTATTCAGTATAGAAGCTTCAGTTTTCTCATTAACCAAACTCTAACTCGCGACTGAATTGTAAAGGATTATACCAATAATGGTTTAGCCCTTTAATGTAAGTTACCACGCATTATAGTTTTTATTTTGTACGGTTAGTGTCCAGTTCGCAGGCACGTTGTAAAAGCCTCTGTGCTGCCACACTTCACATAAATGCACTCGACTTTGAACTAACGCTTCTTGCCCCACGTCCGGCTCTGAAGAATGTAGCGCGTAACGCTCGTCGTCGTTCGACCCTCCAGAAGCTAAAGTTAAAAGCCGGTCTAGGACCGTACTTCATGTCACATACATTTACATTTTCGTGAATTTAAAAACTAAAAGTAAACACATGTAGAAGATGTATGCCGGTACAATGATATAGCCCTGCCGCCACTCAGAGTGTCGAGCGCAACGGCTGGTTCTAACTCGCGACGCGTTTACATCACCACCGATCCGGCGCGCGTGGTATCTCGTCTTACTGTACGAAGAGCCGCTCTGGACCCTCCTGAAGTTGCGCATGCGTTAAAAGAAGTGCGTAAAACGTGCAGTGACATCTCGTAGGGACGGCTTAGAGCCAGGTAGAAAGCCGAACATTCATAGATGACGACAGCCACACCTCCGCCGGACTGAAGCAATATACGTCAACGCCGCGAGACACCGGGAAATCTGAACACAAGATACTGCTTTTAACGGGACAAGTCATGAGCGGCCTCTCGCTTAAAAAACGTTGGGACGATCCGTATGGGGCATAGTAGCAGCTCTAGCTCAGCTAGAGGTTGTGTCTGCTAGCCTTTGCGTACGAACGAGTCCCTCGCTCGAACCAAGCTGAGCGTTTGTTTTATAACCGATTCTTGCCCCCGGTTGCCTTGAGGTAAGTTGTTGCGCATAGATTAAGTTGCAGCTGTGCTGTAAGCTGTCGATCGAGGAGGTAGTTTTCCGTCTTTTGCTACTCCTTCTGTCCCTTTTGCATACACTATCTCTCAATACGGCTGCTAAACTCCTACTTGACCTCTTTTCACGATCCATCTCTCATACTTCCTCTGTAACGCTTTTTTTGTCTTTTCTAGCGTTGATGTAGCGGTTAGTGTTACATAGTCCGACTGACTGTCGTACCCTTTTCTACGTCTTTCCAAAGCGTATCTGCGCTCTTTTTTTCTTCTATTTTAGCAATTTACGGCTTCCGTATTTCTGACTTTGAAGCCACTTCGGTTCATGTTTTGCTGCGGCTCTACTGCTCGGCCGCCTGGTCGGTCGATTAGTCTTCCGATGTTGGCCTTCGTTGGTTTCGCGTGCGAAACTCTGCGTGCCCATGCTTGACCCCTATCATTTGTGACGCAGAGCGTTGGGAACGCGTCCTGCACAGGTCGCCAAGCACTTGGGTCCCTGTCTCCACTGCTGGAACCGCAGGCGTGGCTGGTCTACGCGAGCTGTACGGTCGTACTAGCGTTTCAGGAGACCTAGCAGCTCCAGTGAGGTGGGCAGGAGCAGTAGCGACAAGAGTGTCTGTGGTTGCTCTAGGACTTGACAGTCAGGCGGCAACTTCGTTTAGGTCGTGCAAATTCTCCTTCTTGACCTCCTCTTTCAACTCGTAGACAGAGGCATTGGAAGGCACGTCAACATCGAAGAGTGATCCGATGGACTTCTTCTCATGGTCCATGAGGAGGCACCAGACAACGATGTTCTCCATGGTGGTGGTGTCTGGCAAAGGTAGCAATGTCGACCGTCTATGTAGATCTGTTCGGAGCCGAACAAACAAGCCCATGTCACGTTGTGTCACGTCACACTTCTTCGATCGAAATCTGCGTCTTCAGATCTTCAGATCTCAGACATTGAGGGCGTGCTATGGGCGCCAAAGCCTGCAATGTTGAAGACCTCCAATTGAACATGCATCAGCGCCGGTTGCGTGGTCTATCTGGATGAGAACTCACCTTGATGCCAGTTGTGCGATGGGGAAGAGCGGCGCGCGACGCGCTTCAGGCCGAATCGCTCTTTACTGGTTACCTCTGACGGTGACCACCACCATATCCTCTACCCTCTCTATCCCAAGTATGCATCATGCAAATGCAGCATAGCAGGACGTATCGGCATGAAAGAAGTGGCCATGAAAGTGAGTAGACCGATTCAGCATTCTCTACGACAGGGCAAGGCTGACGCTCGTTAGCTTGTCCTCTCCGAAACGATGGCCACGAAGCAAGCAGCGACGCGCAACGGCCACGTCTTAGGAGCAAGGAGCGTGCATTGTCATGCAGTTGGCTTAGAGAAAATGGTGAAATGCTGTGACGGCGCTCTCTCGCTCCTGCTGTGATCACGCGAGAGACGTCAAGGAGGCATTGCGTGCCGATGGAGATTTCGGCCGAATGAGTGTAGGCGAAAAGCTGATAGGCTATGCAGATTGCCTGAGAGGTGCGTTATGACCTACAAAGCTTAGGGGGAAGTCAGCGTGTGTTTGTCAGTTGCTTGTCCACCCGTCCACAGTCATCTTTTCGCAAGTGGTATCTCGATGGGTGTGCGTGGAGTGGTGAGACCAGGTGGGATGGCAAAAACTTCGCGCGACCCAATACTCCCTGTCGACCTTCCACTCGTTCTCTTTCGGCACCGAGCGTACTCTGTCGCACTGGCCTGCAAACGAACGGAGGCTCGGAGAAGGACAGGCGAGCGGACGGATGACGAGAGACTTCGTGCGGATAGGATGTGTGATACACGGCAGGCACAGGATACGAAGGCGAGGGAGCGGAGTGGATGGTAAGGGCAGGGAGGGCTGTATTTAGTTCTTACCATCAGGAAGAGCATCTGGGTTGTCGACGATGCGATCCAGCTCATTCATGACCTGCTTGTACATTTCTTCTCGCCGTATGCCTTCCTTCACCTGGGTTCCCCCCTCGCTTTCTCGCCTCCCTTTCTACTGCCATCGCCGTCGCCGTTCCTTCGCAGAGAGAGCGTTGCCGCTTGCGGTGCTCTGGCGCGCACTGCTGTACGTGGATAGCTTCGGAGTGGAGAGGAGGGGCTTTGAGCGCGTGAGGCCGGAGGAAGGTGCGCGAGGACGGTCGCGGACTTGTTTGTGGATGGCGGCGAAATCGGTGCGTGTTGCATTTTCTGTCAGTGATGATGAGATTTTGACTGATTGTGAGCTCAGACAGTTTCGACTTACTTTCTGGGCACGCTGGGTATCAGCGTCTTTGGCAGGTCATCCTCCCCCTCTCAATCGTCGGCAACAACATCCCGAACATGGTGGGTATCGCGGGTTCTCTTCTTCTTTTCTCGTAAATGAACAAGCCACTGGGATAGTGCACGTTCGCGATCACCTTCCACGCCCTCAACCCGCTCGCGCTGAAGGTTTCACGCATGTTCGTTGCCCTCGTTGGCACCGTCATCCGGTGAATGACGCCGAACGTTCTTTCCTCTTGGTTCATTCATGCTCACGTCTGCTTACGGAAATGCACAGTTTAAGCCTGCAATTTAGTCTTTCAACGTTTCATACACCACCGAGGTTTTTGTAAAAAAAAAAGTGTTCGCAGAAACGCACGGCTGAATTGAGATGAGTGAGCCATTTTGGTTGAGGCTGACTAGCGCTGACTGCGCGGGTTAACTTGCCAGACACGTGCCATGCACCTCGCGCAGCTTGACCTCTGACCACCACGACGGCGTGCCGTTCCCGCCCTTATTCCCTTGCCTTCTACGTATGTCCCCGGCAGGCTACGGTGGAGTGCGATACTTGTGTTGCGAGCGCCTGGGCTAAACGGGTACCGAAACCGTCAGCTGCGTCCGACACAAAGCGCGGCCTCATCCTCTCTCCTGGTCCTCCAGTGGACCACCACCCATTACCCACGACGCGCAAGTAAAGCCTGTACCTGTCCACGCAGGCTCGACAGTGCGCTGGACACCAGCGGACTCAGCCCTCAGGCCTCATGGACCATCCTCGTGCGCTTTAACGCGCGCTCGTCCGAGGTGGAAGCCGTGCTGACGCGCTCGAGGGCCATCAAGGCCATGCAAGTCCATTCATCAGTGGGCACACCCACTTACTGCGGTCGCCCGAGAGAGTGGAAAGCACGATTCCTTAGGCTCTGTATGGCCGTTGCTGACGTGCGACATACAAGAAGCAAACGGGTCGGTACTACCCCATATGCCATGACGACTATCCCGTATTCGAGAAACCCCGTATATGGCCTTTCAAAACAACGGAAAACATATATACGGTATGGAGCCGACACTATCGGCGCGTAGTGTACATTCTGAACTTAATAACATGCTACTAGCTACTGCAGTCAACGAACATGGTCGATGAGTCCTCTTCTTCGTCTCCCAAACCATATACAAACACGGGTCCAGAGACAGAGGTGCTAAACCTCTTTCTTTCCCCTCTGCCTGGCCCTCCTACTTGGAAACATCGGTACGCCCAGTTCCATCCTGCAGTTTGCCTCTCGTCAATCTCTCTCTCCATCCCAACGCGATGATACAGCTCATATCCGTGTTTCTCTACCAGCATGAGAGTCAACTCATATACCCCTTTGGGCGTGGGTGAATTACCGCTATGGACCTGTATCCTCCACGTATCAGGGTTGCGATTGAGATTCCTGAAGCGGCCTACAACAATTGCCCAAGTCTCACGATCGTCGTAGTCCTTCTGCTGCGGTAGTCGAACGGCTTCCTCGACAAGGAGAGCGGCCCTGCTCCAGAAAACAAAATAGCCAGAGCTCGTCATTTCGCCTCTGGGTGCACCATCGGGGCGCCAAAAGTTTGCACCGCGGGCTCCAATAGCTTCATAGGCGAGAACGCGTCCCTTCTGCGCAGTGTGGATATATGCCCTCCCACTCTCACTCGTCTCCGGCATCTGCGGCAATATGGAGAGTTCCCTAGATGGAGTCATTCCGGGTGCGATGTAGAGCCACGTTGCGGTAGCTTTCCTTGAAGCCTTCATGATCATCTGGATCATCGCGATGGTAGCTTTGGTTCTGTCATCTTTGCCAAATTTGGCCACGTCCAGACGTACGCCAAGGAGGTCCATGAGGCTGAACACCATGTCCACTGCGCGCGATGAGGAGCGCGTATGAGCGGCGGTATAGAAAAAACGCGTGTCTCGGAAAATGAGTGCATTGTCCAACATCCGTGTCTCGGCTGCACGTAGGATGCGGATGGGTGATTTCTCGTGGTCTTGAGCTATCTTGGGTGCGTAAAGTCGTAATGCCCCATCCATGGACCATAGATGTAGTGCAAGGCGCTTGAAATCGCAGGTAGCTGACTTGTCCACCTCCAAGATCTTGTCGACGAATGGACCGTGCGGCATAGTACCGCTGTACTGTCCCTTGTGAGATAAGTACCGACGATACTCCTCGTTATATTCCTCCACGTCGCAGCGGTCCTGAATGAAGGACTCGTAGGATGTGTGTGAGAGCTGAAACACGATCTTGACTTTCTCGGCGCCAGGGGCTGCTGCTTCCTGGAGGGTCCATGCCCGATCAATCCACGTAGTGGAGTCGTCAAGCCTCGCAAGCCTGACTAACCCGCCTGGGAACACTAGACAGACTGTGCAGTTCTTATATATTTGGAACATGTGCTGGATTTGCCAGGTCTTGTCCTTCCTGCAACCTTGCACAATGCTCAGGCGGTCAAGCCAAAGCATGTCGCAGCCGTACGCGCGCGCGGCCACGCAAGCTGTCCGGACGACGTTGACAGAGATGGGATCCGCATGTAGTGCACCTTCAACGGAAAAACACGAGGTCGACTGGCCTTCTGGAAGCTGAAGATCACGCCATGGATAGGATGTTGCGGCGTATGGGGGAATGAATGTTGCGGAGAGGTCTCCTTCGGAATGTTGCGATCCTGATGGCGTGTGCTCCATTATACGCAGGTCATGTGAGTCCAGAAATGCAGAAACATCGAGGAGACGCAAGCGACAGGGAGTTGCAAGTTGTCCAGGATCAATGGCACAGCTTGAAAGGTCGGAAATGGGTATTGAAAGTATGGCTTTAGGGGTCTCTTCACACGGTTGCGGTAGCCCATTTCGACCCATGTTGTGGTCGATGGTCAAGAAAGAGAACAGGTAGTAAAACTCACTAAGTTACATTAAAATTTCTTGAGTCTGATGTGCGACTTACATGAGGCTAACACGTTGGTTGTGTACCGCGGTCACGGCTGGCCAACAAAACCATTTGGTGACTTTTGCCGGTACGCGCATTCCCTTCCCTTTCCTCATAGCCTTGAATCCGTTCTGTCACCGGATTTGCAATCCGATTCGATTGTCTCCGGATGTCTGGTATCATCTCTGCGCCAATATTTCCCGACCTGAATTCCGACAATATGGGGAGCTCGCACGCAGCAACGATGCAGCGTTCTACACCGCGATCTACGAAGTCGGTTATCTACCTGTGTGGCGCCGTATTCTTGCTCTTTTTTTTCGCAACAGGTTCGGTCGCCGACTCTCTCATCATGATCGGTACGCTCATCCTACTATGTGGTCGATGTGGAACCAGCTGTCCAGCATGAAGAACGCGAAATACGAGACTCTTGAAATAATCCAGCAGAGCATTACTTACAAGGTGAAATGAGCAAAAATGTTCCTCAATGCAGATAGCTCAAACGCTCATTTGCCTGGGTATTAAATAAAAGTGCACGAAAGGCGTATGAGGGTGCCTAGATCTATCATTGTTCGGAGCCGAACGAACAAGCCCACGTCACGCTATGTCACGTCACACCTCTTGCAAATGGTTGCTCTGTCAGGTGGCTCACGTTCATTCCGTTCACGCTTGCTGGATGCTAGCCAGAACAATCGCAACGAAATGACATGGAATCCCCGGGCGAGGTGTTCATGCACGTCTTGCGAGGCGGATCGTACTTGCAAGGGCTGAAAGCGGCGACGATCAGCCAGAAGTCACTACGCAAACAAACCCGGGTGGATTTCACCCTGATACCACCCTGTTTTGCCTCTTTCAGGGTGAAATCAACCTTTTCCTGTATTCAGGGCGAAAACCCACCTGAAACCGACAGGGCAAAAATGGCTTGAATTGTCACGATGGTGTGACAAAAAGTGACGACGCCATCAGGTGTACGTTCAGGCTGAGTCAGTGTTTGAGTTTCACTCGAAAACAGGGAGAATTTGAATGAGTCATATAAAATATCACAAAATCGTGCCATATCACTTCGGCAACTTCCGGATGGCTGCGTCGTTGGTCATTGCGGACTTGAACAATTTCTCGACACCTTTGCTCCTACCTGTACTGCTGGTTGCTCCTCGTTGCTGTGGTTGCTGGTCGGTCTCACGTATGGCTTTTACGCTAGGGCTTGTGACTGTCTTTTGGCATATACTGGTGTCCTCGTCTTGGTGTCCTCGTCTTGCTGCACTGGTTCCACTGGGGAGCTCTTGGCTTTGCTATCTGGCCTACTGGACTCGAAAACTGCTGTACTGTATTGCATACTGATGTTTTGTTGATACAGGATCCATCAATATTTTCATACATTCTCGCAACTCGTTGAGACATTGGTGAGCAGCCCTATCTTTCATGGACTTGGCACTTCATACTGAAGATTTCGCTCCAGGTTTCTTGTGAGTCATGGACAGTGGTGCCGGCGAGCGGCGAGCGGTGAGGCAAAAAAAAAAAAAAAAAAAAAAAAAGATTTCGTGTTTGAGCCCAGCATTGTACCGAGAGAAACAGATGGCGGCGGAAGAACAAAGTGTATTGTTGTTATTTACTATATGTACAATTGCACCACCCTTTCATTTCTGATCCAGTTGACGAGCATACGTGCCGATCTATAGCCTCTTCATAGAGATTTTGCATGCCGTGGGCATCCATTGGCATGGTCGATGAGTAGTATACTGGCGTTCTGTCCTGCTATGGCTCGAGAAGCGCAGGCATCTGAAAGATATAGCCTTGTTTACATACCTGAAATGTGGTAATCATGGTATCAACAAATATCAGCAGGAACCGTGCCTCGCTGCCGTCATCCCTTGTGTGTACTGTTATATTCCGCACTAAACTGTCTCCGAAGGCTATCTACGACCTTCGAAGTCGTCTCCCCATAACCCCGATCCATGATGTCCACTGTTCTATTGAGCTCGACAAATAGCCGTAGGCCGCTGGAGACGATCATATGGTATCGATTTGTTAGACATAGACTCTCTCGTGTCGGGCATCTGTTTATCCCAGGGACACATGGGATAAGTCTCCTGCTCCTGAAGAGCGCCGCTTCCTCCACAACCTCAACTCGTGCCTT
>KN881928.1:61226-96533 GCA_000934395.1 Fistulina hepatica ATCC 64428
TCTCGTGTCGGGCATCTGTTTATCCCAGGGACACATGGGATAAGTCTCCTGCTCCTGAAGAGCGCCGCTTCCTCCACAACCTCAACTCGTGCCTTCTCACCTACGCGGCGCTCTCGTTCTTCAGCAAATAAGTGTTTTCGTTTCTTCCCTCTCATTGACACATCCGTCTCACTTTCCCTTGCTCCCATTAGTAGGAAGGAATTAACTCTTACTCTGTACTATCATACTGGGATCTAACTGATTTCATCTATAGTACATTTGTACAGCACTCTTCGAGTTCCATATCGCCAAATTCTCGAATGTCGATACCATCAATACCCATTTACTCACTATAGACTTCGTATAGGAAAGGCTTGTTGACCACTGGGTCAAAGCCTGCAGGCGAGTGCGTTCCAGTGAACAACTCGCGAGCAACCCATACGTACGTCTCCTCAAGACGGAATCCGCCTCTCGAAGACGGGAAAACTTAACGAACCCTGACAATACGAGACTCTTGGAATAATCCGGGCCGGGTATCACTTACAAAGCGAAACGAGCAAAAAATGTACCTCAACTCTTGAAGTCGTCCTCGTTCCCGTCATCGGACAGCTTGAACCATTCGGACAATGAAAAAGCACGCAACCGCAAGACCACCTATCAGCAAAAATGGGGCTGTAAGGTTGTGGTCGTCCACACTCTTTGGTCTCCGGAGCCCTGTACATGTCAGTGCCTACTTCCTCATCCACTTCATCGTATTCGTCCCAAACTTGGATGGCACATTCGAAATCAATGAGCTCCAACCGAAATGTGTCGGCACAGCACACAAGGTTATCCGGCTTGATATCACGATGGGCAACGTAGTGGCGGTGGAGGAAGGCTACGCCCTTCATGAAGTCCTCGGCAAACTGGAAGAATCGACCGCGATGTTCTCCCGGTTGTGCCAGTAGCGCCAGGACCGATTGTCATAAAGGAAGCAAAATACCTGGCCCTACATAGGTTTGAGGAAATGGACCCGAGCAGAGGAATGACGTGTTTGCTTGGCGGCTTTCTCGAGTGAAGGAATTCTAGAATTCGCTTTTCCTCTGGGTCGTCATAAAACTTGGCGGCAAATTGCTTTCCATCCTTGAGTCGCCGTACACTGCAGATGTAAGGTATCTGCAAATATAGTCAATACATGTTTCTACCAATCACATTATAAGACTCCACACACCCTGCCAAGGCTTGACAGACCCAGCGACTCTATCAGTTCGTACCCGTCCGCCTCAAAGCGGCCGCTTTGGTTGCTTCCGGTTCTAGCCTTCTCATTAGCTGGCTGGTCCGCCGGATCGTCGTCTCGGCGCCGCTTTGTACTTGGCTTCACCGAAGTAAAAGTCGGCAGGCCTGCGGCACTTAACGAGATAATCTCCAACGTTTCCCGCAACTTGCGAAACCTGTCGGCATCTTTTCCCATGCTGGAAGCCAGACTGTACATTTGATGGGCGAGGCGGGCGCGATCCTTTTGATTGTTTAAAAATGACTCCTTCAGACAATACACCTAGCAATTTCAACCAGTTAAGCCTCAAAATCGTCGGCATAACTCTCTATCACATACCTTTTCCCTGTCTTCCTCATCGTTTTCGGCCTTTTGATGGAGGAGCTAGCGGTCGAATGTCGTGTCGACGTTGAAATAGATAGCCATGAGAATGGAGTTCCGTTGGCCCCCGTTCTTAGCCAATATTTTGTTTGCGAGTCGAACCAAGCTCGCTCCCTGAGCAAGCATGCGTTTCCGATCGTCTGTGTTGGAGATCGACTCGATCTCGACGATACTGAGCAGACGTTGCATACTCTGGGGGTTCGTGGAGTTCTTCATGGTTCTTCTAGACGTCTTTTTCGCTCGCTATGTGTAGTTGTACTCACCCACGAAGCAAACCAGAGCGAAGAACTGAAGACTGAGAGCAGTTTCAAGTTCTATTAGAGTAACTGCTTAACCCACTGACGAAGTTACTTAACATGCTAAGCTTATTTTGGCTGCTCTCACTCAAGACACTTAAGCTCTACCGGGTATACGTTGAGCAGTGCGATACCACGCGTGCCGGATCGGTGGTGATGAAAACATGTTTCTTTTAATCGTGGAAGCTTAGAATCTTTTAAGTCATAAGGCAACCCCCTTTACGAACTTAAGTCATCTCCTTGTTTTGGGGGTTCCCCTATTCAGTATAGAAGCTTCAGTTTTCTCATTAACCAGACTGTAAACCTCTGTACTGAATCGTGTGAGGGACTTCTACCAATAATGGTTTAGCCCTTTAATGTAAGTTACCACGCATTATAGTTTTTATTTTGTACGGTTAGTGTCCAGTTCGCAGGCACGTTGTAAAAGCCTCTGTGCTGCCACACTTCACATAAATGCACTCGACTTTGAACTAACGCTTCTTGCCCCACGTCCGGCTCTGAAGAATGTAGCGCGTAACGCTCGTCGTCGTTCGACCCTCCAGAAGCTAAAGTTAAAAGCCGGTCTAGGACCGTACTTCATGTCACATACATTTACATTTTCGTGAATTTAAAAACTAAAAGTAAACACATGTAGAAGATGTATGCCGGTACAATGATATAGGCCTGCCGCCACTCAGAGTGTCGAGCGCAACGGCTGGTTCTAACTCGCGACGCGTTTACATCACCACCGATCCGGCGCGCGTGGTATCTCGTCTTACTGTACGAAGAGCCGCTCTGGACCCTCCTGAAGTTGCGCATGCGTTAAAAGAAGTGCGTAAAACGTGCAGTGACATCTCGTAGGGACGGCTTAGAGCCAGGTAGAAAGCCGAACATTCATAGATGACGACAGCCACACTTCCGCCGGACTGAAGCAATATACGTCAACGCCGCGAGACATCGGGAAATCTGAACACAAGATACTGCTTTTAACGGGACAAGTCATGAGCGGCCTCTCGCTTAAAAAACGTTGGGACGATCCGTATGGGGCATAGAAAAAAAAAAAAAAAAAAAAAAAAAAAAAGTGCACGAAAGGCGTATGAGGGTGCCTAGATCTATCATTGTTCGGAGCCGAACGAACAAGCCCACGTCACGCTATGTCACGTCACACCTCTTGCAAATGGTTGCTCTGTCAGGTGGCTCACGTTCATTCCGTTCACGCTTGCTGGATGCTAGCCAGAACAATCGCAACGAAATGACATGGAATCCCCGGGCGAGGTGTTCATGCACGTCTTGCGAGGCGGATCGTACTTGCAAGGGCTGAAAGCGGCGACGATCAGCCAGAAGTCACTACGCAAACAAACCCGGGTGGATTTCACCCTGATACCACCCTGTTTTGCCTCTTTCAGGGTGAAATCAACCTTTTCCTGTATTCAGGGCGAAAACCCACCTGAAACCGACAGGGCAAAAATGGCTTGAATTGTCACGATGGTGTGACAAAAAGTGACGACGCCATCAGGTGTACGTTCAGGCTGAGTCAGTGTTTGAGTTTCACTCGAAAACAGGGAGAATTTGAATGAGTCATATAAAATATCACAAAATCGCGCCATATCACTTCGGCAACTTCCGGATGGCTGCGTCGTTGGACATTGCGGACTTGAACAATTTCTCGACACCTTTGCTCCTACCTGTACTGCTGGTTGCTCCTCGTTGCTGTGGTTGCTGGTCGGTCTCACGTATGGCTTTTACGCTAGGGCTTGTGACTGTCTTTTGGCATATACTGGTGTCCTCGTCTTGGTGTCCTCGTCTTGCTGCACTGGTTCCACTGGGGAGCTCTTGGCTTTGCTATCTGGCCTACTGGACTCGAAAACTGCTGTACTGTATTGCATACTGATGTTTTGTTGATACAGGATCCATCAATATTTTCATACATTCTCGCAACTCGTTGAGACTTTGGTGAGCAGCCCTATCTTTCATGGACTTGGCACTTCATACTGAAGATTTCGCTCCAGGTTTCTTGTGAGTCATGGACAGTGGTGCCGGCGAGCGGCGAGCGGTGAGGCATGTAGTTGAGCTTGTAGTTGATATTGTGTATTACCATTGTGTATTACCATAGCTGAATTGAACTGGTTTACAATGGAATTGATTGGAACTGGAGGCAAAAATGAAGCAAAAGCATATCCCTAATACAAGGTTAAAACTACTGTGTTTGTTATGTAATCTCACGGTGAACACAGGTCGTCGGCGTGACAGTAAATAGGGGCTGGTGGACATTTCAGGGGTGGAAACCACCCCGTTTGTAACTCTGTTTACAGGCTCTTGATCGAGTAGAATTCAACCAAATTCCAGGTAGCTTTCTCCCACAATCCGGGTGGTTTCAACCTGACTCGACAGGGTGGAATCTACCCTGTCCTGTTGGCGCAGTGAGTACGAGAAGATTGGTGAACAGAAGTAAAGCACGCTGATCGACATCCTGTGCGACAGCTTGGCGTTACATCTTCGGTGTCTTCTGGGTTCAAGCTCACCAGGTCATTTTGAGAGGAGTTCTGGCCTTCCACGGACCATGTGCGCAAGCTAGGGTTCGAACCGACTATGAGATCCTGCGCGACCTCTTCCTGAAGGTGTTAAAGAAACTCCGCGAGTCTGACAATCGGATGTTCGACTGGTGCCTGCTCAATAATGGGAAGGTATGCGAACACAGAAACGTGAGTCATAACATCATTATAAACTGGCCTTCACAGCGTGCTGAGAAGACGCAGACAAACGTCAACGCGCTGCAGGCTGCAACTCAGTGCGAACGCCGCATCATTCCCATGAAATACGAGTAACTCGCTCTTTGCGCCATTACACGGGCGCACGAGTGTCGGCCATGCCCGCATCTCGGTCTCGGGGAGTGCAAGGCGTGTATTCGACTGAGAACGGTTTCGCCGCCGGCTCTGAGCTATGGGATGAGCATGTCGCGACTAGATGGGCTGGGTTGTGCAGGCCAGAGTGAGGCCAGGGATCGAGGGAGACACTTTGTGTCGTTGAGCGTTTTTAAATAAGACCCGTTCCCGGTATGTCTTGCGTTCCGCATCTATCACGTTCTCATATCCATTCACAGGCTTCTTCCACGTTCATCCACTCTGTTCACGACTCTGACTCACGCGCATGTCCTCACCGCCGCTCTCGAGCTCGAGCACTGTACAGGCAAATCGCCTACCCTTCCAATGCGTCTAGACGCACTAGACTCCATCTCCTCATGACAACAACGTTCCAAAAGGACCATGATCACGTCACGCTTGCGTAGAGTATGCAAGAGAACACGGACGTGGGCCACTGCCTCTCCGACTTCATCTACTACCGCTTGCTGGCGGAGGCGGAGCGTTCGCGGGGCGCGGGGAAGAAGCAGTCGAGGGTCCTGTCGGTGCATTGCCCATCGGTGGACCAGGACCTGTCTCAGGACTATGTCGTCGAGGCGCTCAGGGCTATTATTGTCCACATCGGCGGCGGCATTGAATAAAAGTGTGCGGACATCGAGGAGAGGCGAGGGAGAACGTTGAGGGTGTGCTGTTGACTGTGAAGTGGGTTGTGGAAGATTGTATGCGTGGAAATTTGACTGTAATAATAAGTTGTAACCCGACGCGAGCCGCTTCGTCTTTCTCGGGTCTGCTGACCATATCCATGCAGCGGACTGATACTAATGTAAGCAACAATCATACCAAGGATCCTCAACCAAAATGTTTTCATACACACAGGAAATATGCTAATATATGCGAGACGAATGATTGTTGAAAGTCGTTTGTAGGTTTGATGCTGTATACTCAACTGAATACTTTGTAGGAAGACATCTACGCGAATGGAGGCATCCGTAATACAGGCTCCCTATAGCACGCAATTATTAATCAAACGTTCACGTTCAGTAGCCTGCATCTTGTAAGGTACTGTATACGTAGATCTATGTATGCTATATTTTATACGGGTTAAATACATTCTTGGGTTCGTAGCTTCAATTTGTGCCGATAATGACTATCGTCCCTCGGGATGCCCTTCTGTGTGAACTCCGTTCCGTCGGTCGTGCTTCCAGTTGAAAAGAACTCCCGGACGTCCCGTGGTACCTCCAAGTTACGCAGGTGGACAACTGCAATACAATACCTGTCACCTGCTCTCCCGCCGCCGTCTCGAGCACTTGCCGCACTTCTTTCTTCCGGTGCGCATTTTGCAGGCATCCGGGCAGCCGCTAAACCTCTTCTCGAGCCTCACTGGTGACCATTCTCATTAAAAGCGTTCTTGGTCAGGAAGACGGAAGAAGAAGTCCACTGAACGAAGATTCTTGTCGATACTTGATCGTCTATGGCATGCATCGTTCTCTCGTGAGCTTTCACGTTCTCGTTTATCCTATCTTCTTTGCGTCCGCTTGTATATATGTCTAGGCAGTCGAAGGAGGAAGTACAGTACGACACAAAAGATATCGTGGACATCGACAACGCTTCTACCCGCGTTCACGTTGCCCTAAATGATGGCGTCCCCCACTAAAATGGGTTTATGTGGAGATCCACTCATATTTGCTATAACCGTTACGGCAACTTGCCGAGCGTCCTTTATTTTGTGAAAATATTCCTTGACCTCATACAAAAAAAAACAGCTCTTCTCCTGGTAGGTTGTTTTACTATAGTGTGCGCGAAATGGAAGGCAAACATGTCCATAATTCATTGTCCGCTTTTGATCCAGGAGGTTCTAGCCGGCGGGCTGATCTCGATTGTCTTGGACATGTCAATCCTGACGCCATCGAGAATAGGCAACATTGGGTAGGCCACGTTCGTGTCACCACCATCCTCGAGACCGCGACGACGGGCTGAGCCGTGACTCGTCGACATGCCGCGTGGCGGAGTTGAGAAGTTGGAAATTGTGATTGTTGACTCGTCGAGAGCTCCAAATTTGATGTTGCGATAGACACGACAGGCCATGGAGCTGAGAATAGCAATGTTCGGGATGGTCATCATGGCACGATACATCGGAGGGAGGGACGGCGAGACGACCATGACCAGACAAGCAATATTTCCTATTAAGGTCATGCTACGAGTAATTCATTGAGTGATTGCAGAGAACGAAGAAGACAAAAAGGCCACACATATAATATTGCTGCCCTGTCTGCAAGACTGCGGCAGAGATGGCAGGAAGGTTGCTGAGCCCGAAAAATGCTTTCAATCGCTTCCTCCAGCCATTCTCCTGCGATACGGTCATGGCGATCCTCCAGGACACGGAAAAGAAAATGAGCGCGTCGTTGCACGTAGGGAAGATGATGCCAAACATAGTATACCACGGCACGATGTGGTTCACACAATACGACGTGGGGCCAATATGTATCCCACGAATGCCCAAGGGGACAGTAAGGGTTCCGGCAATCGTCGAAAGCCAGGAGAGACCAAAGAATACCATGATGTATCGGTTACGATTGTAAATGGCACCGACTCGGGCATAGAATAGGAACGCAGAAGACGAGACCGCAACGACCATAAACGCTCCGATTGCGGCCTGCATCTTGTTGCAATTTGAAACAGGACTGACTAGAGAGAATCTCAGCAACACATACGGCCTGAATGGATGCGTTGAAAGTACTTTGGAATATTGTGCTGATGATAATATATGTCAAGGCGCTGATGCTGGTATTCGTTGCATATGCCATAAACCCATCAGGATTGAGAAGCACCAAAGTTTACGACTAGCAGCCTACCGAGAGAGAAAATAAGCGGCCGTGACGAGTGTGAACCTCTGTTTGAAGAATATCTTGTACTCCGTGGGAATGCATGAAAGGATATCCCAAATGTACGCCTGGATCTGTCTATAAGAGCAGCGTTCATGTAAGTACAAGACAAGTCGACTCACGCCTAAACTTGCAACATAGATGTACCGAGAAACTTCGAGCTGAAAGCCGAAGTCAGCATCAAGATAGGCCAACGGCGTGTCGGGATTCACGATGGTCCAGTTGGTCATGCTGGGGGAACGACCTGTAAAATGTGCCCGCCATCATCGACAAAGACACGTTTTTAGGCTCTTCCACTCAAACACTTTCCCCTAATACAAAATGTCGATCACGGATACCATGATGAAGGAGTACTCGTTGTTGGTTCACATCTTTTTCTACGTGGAAATATGTACTTACCCAATGGAGGAGGTATGTCACAAATGCTGATACCGGACTTTCGGAAAGAGTGGTCGCATGGGTCCTTGTGCCACGACCGCCGTTCGTGATGCGACAAGAATTGCAGTCTGTGAGAGAATTGACAGTAATCATCCGTCGGAGCAGGAGAAGTCAGTGAACAAGACTGACCTTCTCACGGTCGTATATATATGCATCAAGATTAGGCTCAATTCTCTCTCCGATGTGTGGGTACTTCGTGGACCGAGTGGATACCGCACTCAAATGCACAAAAATGATCAAAAGAGCCACAGGGATGACCTCGGGCCACCAACACAAGAAAATCAACGCAGCCCATATTCAAATGACACGGCAGCATATTGATTTGATAGGAATGCATACTATAACCCGTAACACGACAGGGTGGGAAGGAAGGTAACATCAAATGGGTAGATCTGTATGAATGGAAAACATGGTATACCAAAATCGAAAATAGCTTGCGAGTCGCATGCCTGGAGTACGTTCGCGTTGGATATCTCACTGTTTGATACCAGCAAACAGGCGAAGCAATTTGGCCCACAGTTGAACCCAGCCGTCGACGACCTTGGGCTCGACGGCATGCTCGTTGTAATCCGCGCTAAGCTTGAGGCGTCCCTTCCACTCCATCGTCCGGAAGAACCTGCATGTCATGCTGTTATTTTGTACTAGAAAGTTGAGCTGAACTCAACCACTCACGGCCCAGGATCCGATTTATTCAGTCCGAGGAAGAAATCATCGACGACGATGACGGGAGGGCGTTCAGGATCCTTGGACGAATTATATTTCGGATGCAAGTACAGTGCGCCTTTTCCGTCCCCGGAGTACAGCGGACCACAATGAGGTGGAGAAGGCGGCGCGGAGATGAACCACTCTGCGAGGGCATGCGTCGTGGAGAGTAGCGCCTTCATATCCGCTTGCTTCTTGTATCCCTTGCGGACCTCGATTGCCACCTTGAGGATGTCGTCCTTCGTGATGGTTGCTGCGGTGATGACCTCCTCACGTTGGACAACAGAGACCGGCACCGACAGCAGCGACTCGGCGAGCGCGTATCCTGGATACGCCAGCGGGTCTGCCGCATACTCGTGCGTAAGGCGGTTTCGGACGTCGTTCAGCAGCCACACCCAAAAAACGCTGTCCGAGTCCTTTTCCGGCGGGTTGTCGATCAGCGTCACGAGGAAGACGCAGGCGAGAGCTGTGCTTGCATCAGAGTCGAGATGAAGAACGAGAAGTTTAGAAATCACCAATGTGGTTGAATGAAAGTTTGTCGTTGGGCCCGAGGATGCGGGCACTGTCAATGAGCGCTGTCTCCTCTGTGCTGAACTCGAAGGTGGCGCGCCGGTTGTGGGGAGGAATTTTGCTGGGGTCGTAGCCCGGCACAAGACTCTTGAATGGATGCAGGTGCTGAGAAACCAACAGTGAGAAGACATTGAAACGAAAAGTTACACAACCCACCGGCGCATTCGCAATGATGTCTCGCAGGAGGCCGTCGTACTCTTCCTTCCACACCGGGTTCTCTATGGCCTCTCCAGCCCGGTCCGGTTCCACGACGTTGCCGTTTGCATCGAGAACGGGAGGCCGCACCTTGCGCGGAATGAGGCTCATAGCGGGGAGCAGGTTCTTGCCCTCAGTGCCCCAGATCAGTGCAGGTCTCACAACACCCGTGAGACGTTCCGCCAGGTTTTGCAGCACTGTGGTCATGACGATTTTGACGCCCGCGCCGTCGAAGGGGACATGCGATGTCCGGATCAGCAGACCAAACTTGGTCTCTGCGATTGGCATTAGGTGCAGCTCCGTTTGCCACTCGAGATCGGCCGCAGGGATGTGAGCCTGGCCGATCTTGTAGCGTAGCGCATCGAGGTCGGTGACATCGTCCGTGCGCTCGTGCAGGAAGGTCGTGGCGCGCGCCCACGTGTCCACTTCCGCCTCTGACTTTGCGGCATCATATAGAAGAATGGCGCCGGTCTCGTTGTGCAGGATCTTGGATGCGACGAGCGGATTCAGGAAGCGCACTCGTGTCCAGGCACGACGCAGAGCATTCTGAAGATCGTCCGCGGACACGGCAGAGGCCAGAGAAGCGTAGACGCCGACAAACAGGTTTTGCTCGCCATAGTTATGGAAATTCCATATGTCCTCGATAAGCTCTGCGCCCGCAGGACGGCGCACGAGGCGTCCTGCGACGGCAGGGTCAGGGCGCCACTCGTACGGCTTGGTGGACTGGAAGTAGTCAAAGCTGGAAAAATCGATGGACGTCATGTTGCAGGTAAAGAGGACAGTTCGTAACTGGTATGATCAACGAGCGCTCGACTGTCCTATAAAGATTCGAGACAAATGAGTTGTGACTGTTATAACTTAACTTTACATTTAAGTTACTGCGACGCCTAGCGCGCAGCGTCCTGAGTTGGCACTTGCGTTGGACCGTTCAATTACCGATTCTGCATATTCATCAGGTTCTTTCTGACATCCAATTTACACAGTCCTAGAGGAGGAAGGCCGTGTTGAGTGCTGTGTTCGCACGCCGGCGTGTGTGGAGCATCCTACAACCAGTCCTGTTTTCGACCGACGCCCACGTTAGAGCCACCCGTAGCATGGCTTCTTAGCTACGATCAGCACGAGAGTCAGTGCATGGACACGAACCTAAAAGTTGGGGCTTGTTTGAGATCGAGAGCTGTGATGTAGGTGCTATTGAATACAACAACACGGTACGGTGGGTAGTTGCATCTGTCAAGGGTTGTCACCCAAACTTATCGCGGTCCTCCATATAGTGATAAGCGGGGACCGTGTCTGTGGATCTCATTCTTCAGTGCATGGTACCGTTGCATGGCCTGCAGCTCACAGATCGTGAGGCTATCGGACAGATCCGAGTCCGCAGAACTCATGTGGCAGTAACGGCTGGGTGAAGTTTTATTGCCATGCATATGGCGCTCGCACAAGTCAGTGTACGAGCGGCATGGCTGGACTCAAGAGCTAGCGAACGATGTGGGGGTCAGCAATCCACTGCCTAAATTGCTTCCGAGGTTGGTATTTTGTCTGAAAATCCCTAAAAATGACACCGCATCAAAAATCTGTCCCAATCGATCTAATTTTCACATAGAAAAACCTCTATCTACGCTCTTACATCATTTTTTCCTGATGCCGATTTCTCAAAATCCATCGTCTTTTTATTGAGGAGAATGGCTGTATGACTCACCTTTTGGGCAGTCCCGCGGACTCCCATCTGCTTTCAAACCCTCACAACCTCACAACATGCATTGTAAACTATTTTGGTAGGAAATATGTTTCTTTCTTATTTTCCCACAAAATAGGAATGAAATAGGTTAGATTTTGTTACGATATTCGATAAATATTAGTAAAATAATAGCAAAAAGGAAAAAGAAACGAATATCTTAAAAATATCTTTAATATTTGCATCATATTTCTACCCCAAATAGGATACATTGCCTGTTGTGCCTTGTACGAGACACCGATCTTCCCGATCATTCATGGGAACTACTCTATTACTGTTATGATTTAGCCAGAGCACAAAATTTCCACTGCTGGATGAGTCTCTTAGACCTGGCGACGAATATGTATCCTGCGGAACAGCTATCTAGCCACTGACCGATCGGTGCGTATCACTTTTCGCCTGCCAGTTGCCGACCCCCAAACGATGGCAATAACCATCCTGATCCCCGTGACACGTAATGATCAGACATCCTGCTCTTTCTTCGTTGTCGTTTTCGCTTTCACCTGGGGCCATCTACCTAGAATTCATGCACAATTTTCGTTGAACTTGTAGAGACAGCTGATGACGATGTGAACACGCACCACGTGGGGATGTCTTCAAGCTATCTTCTGCGGCCGCTGATGTCTGAACTCAGGCCCATTTTCTTTCCCAGGCTACGGTGTCCAGCAACACTGCGATAAACGCATTCTGGCACACCAAATCTAAACTGTATCCGCGCGCTTGTTTTTCAATTACATGTTGTAATGTCAAGGTGCTGTGAAGAATTAGGGCAAAGATGGTAGGTGTTCGAAGATCGTATTCATTTTAGAACGAAATATTCTCAAAAATCGTCCGTAGTTTCCATCATAACCGTGTGGGACATGTACATTCATATTCGATGAATCAGGACCAGCTGTGCGAAAGTTTGGTGTGAATGAAGCGACTCCATCGGAATGTTCCAAATGCATAAGAATGGTATAGATGTGTCAACTTTCGACTCGTCCCAGAAGACACCACTCGGCACAACTTTGTCCTTTTGACTCTCGTTTTTTTTTTCTGTTGCCCATATCCATGTCGCCCGTTAAACACGTTGAAGCTGTAGCCATTGTAAGTCGTGTTGTATTTTAGTAAGACACATCTCAAACTTTGGACTACTATTACAGGTTGGCCTGCAAGCGGAGCTGCCCAGTGGTACCCATGCAGAGCATAACCTATCGCACACCGAATTCTACAAATTTCTGCTCGAAAAGAAGCAGTCTTACGAAATCATCCCGTTGGATCGTTTCAAAGCATCCGCGTAAGTCCATTTCTGCTTAGTCTTGTGTGGAAGTTATGATGCAGAAATGTCATAGATGGCGCGGCTCCAACCTAGGTGAAATTATTACGGACAAGGGATCGTTCCTCAAGGATATTGACTGCTTTGATCACGTGGAGCTGGGCGTCTCGATGAAAGATGCAAGGAACATGGCACTGAGCTCGCGGAAGCTGCTAGAGATGAGCTTCCTCGCACTGCTCGACTCCGGAATTGATTACCGTGCACGCAATGTTGGTGTATATATGGCAGGTGTACCTTTTGACCTTCATAGTCTCGTGGGACCGGTACGTACTTCACTTTTTCTTGGTATCCTGGCGCTGACTATCGACAGAGCGTATTGGAAGCCGTTGGATCATTCTCCGGAAGTCCAGCACAAATTGCGAACAGGATTTCCTATCATTTAGACTTGCTGGGGCCATCTGTTCCTACCGATAACGCCTGTAGCTCGTCTCTAGCAGCGCTTCACCTGGCCGTGCAGGCGCTCCGTGTCGGAGACTGCGAAGCAGCAGTTGTCGGTGGTTGCCAGCTCAATCATCGGTGCATAGCTTCACTTTCTCATTTCGCAGCTTGATATATTTATGCATTTTGACGTCAGCTTCGTCGACTGGGTGCAGTACAGTCGCGGGCACGTCCTCTCACCGGACGGTAAATGCAAGCCGTTCGATGAATCGGCAAACGGGTCAGTAGTCGAACCCTTTTCTCCAATAGCTATTTCTTGAACCCTTCCAAGGTTCAGCCGCGGAGAAGGAGCAGTCGCCATTGTTATCAAGCGTCTTTCAGATGCCGTGCGAGACGGAGACCATATTTATGCTACGGTAGGTCGCAGATACTCGCACCCCCTGATGTCGAGCTAAATTCGTCGTGCACAGATTTTAGGGACCGGAATCAACAGCGGAGGGGGCGCTGCACCCGTTTCAGCTCCAATTGCTCGTGCCCAAGAAGACGCCATGGAGCGCGCATACCATGGCACGGGACACGACCCGCGACAAGTTGATTTTGTAGAAATGCATGCAACGGGTAAGATCAAGGTCGCTCAAGACCGTTGCATCTCCTCTCACATTCTTTGCTAGGAACGGCTGCAGGTGATCCGACAGAAGCTAACTGGGTTGGCCGTCGATTTGGTCGGCCGGATGGTGCCGAGCTCATGGTGGGCAGTGTGAAAGGAAATATAGGGTGCGTGGTCGATGAAGTCCATTAACCTTCTTAGCTGATCGTTATCACAGTCACTTGGAAATCACCTCTTTTCTCGCATCTCTCTGCAAAGTTTGCTCTATGCTCGAGCATGGGGTTATACCGCCGAATGTGAATCTCAGCACCCTTAATCCTGCAATCATGTGGGATAAGTATAGCATGCGCGTTCCGACTGAACCCACTCCACTTCATGTCCACGACGCAGCAGGGCGAGCGCTTGTCTCCATTTGTGGTTCCGGTATTGGCGGAACGAACGGACATGTCGTCGTCCAATCACCTCCTCCATGTACGAGTGCGGACGAGCTTCTGGAGGACGATGGCCAATCAGCTGTACTCTTTTTTGCCGGTGGACTTTCCCCTCGTTCTGCGGCGGCTGTCTCTCAGCAACTGAAAGACTATCTCTCTGCTTCACAATGCACCGACCTTCGTAGTATTGCATACACGCTCGGTCGCCGGACGCGTCAGATGACATGGCGCTCCTTCTGTATCTATCACTCTGGTGATCCTGTTGTTATGAGTGATCCAAAGATGGCACCACGCATTCACCCTCCCATTGTCTTTGTTCTGTCTGGACAAGGACCCCAGCATATATCTAGTACGTTTGTCAATTGAATCGTTCTTTCGAGGTTGAATACGAGATTCATATAGTGGGGAGGCAACTTCTTCGATACAAAGCCTTCAAAGACAGTGTTCAAAGCATGGATATCGTACATGAACGCGTCACTGGTGTTTCTCTCATCAAGACGTACGGCATGTTTTCTGCAAACGATATTGGTGCCTCTCAGGCTCTTCCAACGATATGGCCCATTTCCATCATTCTTCCGGCACTTGCTATCCTTCAGATCGGCCTAGTAGATCTCCTGCGCAGTGTAGGGATCGCTCCCGACGCCTTTATTGGCCATTCAGCGGGAGAGACTGTAGTGATGTATGCCTCAGGTTCTATTCCCCGAGAAATGGCCGTTGAAATCGCCATTGCTCGGGGCACGGCGCTGGCCCTGACCGAACGTCTTGACAGTTCAATGGCAGCCCTCGGGTGTCGACCGTCCCTCGCAAGGCAAATAGTGGGTATGGTTATGGCGAACAAGAGTGGAACGCTTGACATCGCATGTTACAACGCTGCAGACGCAGTTACGCTTTCTGGATCTGCCGACCTCATTGACGAGGCAGTAAAGATGGCTACAGACCGTGGAATCTTTGCTCGACGACTGCGCACGGGTGTTGCTGTCCATTCATCACTTATGGACCACTGCAAGTCCAGTTACGAAGAATCCGTCAGATTCATTTTCGAACGTTATGCTTCATCTATTGTTGCTCCTTCTACTGCTATATATTCCGCTGTCACTGGAAAGCGATGGAACAACGCCTTTACTCCAGAATACATGTGGCACAATAATCGTCGGCCCGTGCTTTTCTCAGGTGCAGTTTCTGCGCTACTCGACACCCTTCCCGGTGCGATGTTTGTAGAAATTAGCCCTCATCCCGCCTTGTCATCTTACATACTTGCACATGGCGTATCACCGGAGCATGTTTCCTGTCCTCTGCGGCGCTGCAAGCCAGGAAACCGCTTCGAAGAACACGAAGCCTTTCTAAGATCGACTGCAGAGCTCATTATCATGGGATCCAACGCCATTGATTTTCGCGTTCTGACAGGAACATCTCGAGTGACTGAAGATTTTCCTGCTTATCCCTTTGTTCGAAAGCAGGTTCCGTATTATCCCGACTACGCGCCATCCATACGCGAGCAATTTCGCGTTCGTGACGGTCCGCTTCGATATCCAAATTTGCGAATCAACAAGGCGACCCATCCGGATCTGGCCCAGCATATCATTCGAAACGAGTCGATCATGCCCGCCGCTGGATACCTTGAGATGGTCTTCGAGACGGGCGCCAACATTGTATGGGATCTCAAGTTCACAGGAATGATGCCAATCCTGGAAGACAAGCTCCTAGACGTTGATTTCGTCGTCGCTGGTGTGCATCGCTGGAGTATCACTTCAAGGATGCATGCGCCGCTATCAGACACAGTACGTTCTTCGATGTTCAACCAATGGTACGCTAACGCGCATAACTGAAGATGGAACGTACTCATGCTAGTGGATTTATGGCTACAAATGTTGCGGACGGCGGTTCCTGGCCGGTTATCGATGTACGGAGCATTATGGAACGATGCCGGAAAGTTGATATTCCAGGTATGCTTCCCTTTTACGGATATATATACCATATTGACCAAAGTAGATATGTATGAACATATATCATACTTCGCGCAATATGGACCGCTTTTCCAGCGCATGCACTCTTTTTTTATAGGAAAAGACGAAGGAATAGTATGCGTACAAGGCTTCGATGCACATCTGCGGTGCGCTCGTAGCGTTCCTAATATGTTTAGTGCTGCTGACTTGATTCTGTAGACCTGGATATGTTGTAAATCCGGCCATACTAGATGCTGCATTTCATCCGATCATCTTGCCCATAGTGACTTCGAACGTGGACAGAAATTCTTACTACCTCCCGTCAGCAATCGCGTATGTCCAACTTCACCGTGGAATCAGCAAGACGGATTCGAGCCTTTACTCCTACTACAGGCTCAAGAGGTGGACCCCAAGTAAGTCCGCACTTCAAAATAATGAGGACTTGATAACAGCGATTTTCCCTGAAGATCACGTTGTTTTTGATATTGTCCTGTTTTCTCACTCGGGGGAGCCAATTGTCACCCTCAACGGCTTCGAGATTGCTCGGCATTTGATTAAACCATGCCTATCGGTGCCCGAACGCCGCTTCTGTCTCGTCTATCAGCCCGTCGGTCTGCAGGCTCTTTCTTCTGAATCGCTCGACATAAAATGTGAACAGGTCAGACTTCATTCTCAACGTACCGATGCAAACATTAAATTTCAATCAATGTAGCAGAGCTCCGAGCATACCGCCAAGCATGTCTTTGACATAATAAAAGATGTTTTTCTTACCACTAGGAAGAAGGTCATCAGGTTTCTTGACGCCAGCTATGGTAAGCTCATTTTTTAATTCAGTAAGCTCATTCGACATGCTTTCCTCGACAGATAACGATGGTGTCGTATCCGTCCTGTCTTCTATGGTCGCGGAGGCTCTTCCATCGGACGTCATCGTTGAGTATCATGGCTGCGGCTCATCTGCCAGTGAGAGGACGAATTCTAGGGTGCGAATTCACCCCAAGATACCCCCTTCTACGCAGTCGTCTGAGATCCACTTCATCGGGGGTCTCGACACCAACTCGTGTGACATTATCCTTGCAGTCGACGAACTCACAGATACTGCGGATGCTCAAACACCTTTTGTCCATTTTTCACGCTTTTTAGTTGCAGGTGGCATTCTCGTTGTAAATTTGGACACGAGCTGTTCCGAAGAGGTATATCGCGCATCCGGCTTAACACTAATGCCTACCTCTGGTTCATGTGTCCTTCGTGTTTTCCAACGATCAGTCCCCGTGTACCGGCCCGTTGAACTTTTACCTCTCTCTCTATGGGCCATTCATTTTCATCATGATGCGAACATATCTGCCGTTCAGGAACGACTGAGCGATCTTGCCTCCGATTGCAAGGTCCTGTGGGTTGTAGCCTCGTCAACTCTCGACGTCGCAGCCGCTAGAGGATTTTCTAGATCATTGCGACACGAGCTCAGAAACACAGTGCGCCTTCGTGCCGCGTTCTTCGCTATCGAACGATCGTATCAAGACATGCTCAGTTTCGTGCATTACATAGAAGATACAAGCTTCACCTCTGATGACGAAATCTTCGTCGATGATAAGAACGTAATCACCGTCCCTAGGATCATTCCTTCCCCACCGCCTTCTTCTCGTACCATCACAAGCTTCCACGACACGCTGATTTCTTGCCAGCTTGAGCTTCACCATGTCGTTGTAGAAGTTGCTCAGTTCGGGGCTTCTGGTGCTGGCCTGGCAGGCGTGGTTGGGCGAGTCATTCGCGTTGGCCCGCACACGTCGCTTCAGGTGGATGCAATTGTATATGCTATCGTCAGCGTGCCCACGGAAGGAGTACTCGTCGTCATCCATGAGGGACAAGCGGTTGACGCCTCGAAGTTGGGGCTCCATTTTCCAGTGGCTTTGATTCTTCCGCTTTTCGTCTGCGCTGCCGCCCTGGGAATTCTCTCCCTCTTGCATCCCGAACGCTTTGATAGCAAGTCCGTCGTCATCGTCAACGACTTCGAGCATGGACGTGTTATGGGCGACGTTATTACGATCCTCAAACGGATAGACTGGAATGTCCAACAAATCGACGCCGCGGTATCGGAAGCTGGTTTACAGGCGCTGGGCTCTGCGGACTTTGTGATATCCGGTACTACGCTTCCGTCCGATGAGGAGATACTCCGGGGATGCACACAGCGCGGATGTCGAATCTTCTTTTGCACAAGCCGACATCACGGTCTCCCATATCTTATAGAGTGCCATTCCTGGACTGTTTTTGATGCTTTGACAGCGCTGGCCGATCCCTTAGCCCCGGTCATCTCATCCATAAAAGCAATTGAGGGCACATCCTGTCACAACGACGTTCATGCCACGCCAGCAGACGATAGGCTACTGTTCCCGCAGAATGAAACCTTCCTCCTGATCGGTGGTCTTGGTTCGCTGGGTATTCAGATAGCTTGCTGGCTGTATGCAGTATGTGCAGTCTTCGTTCTCCTGTATTCACTTCCAACCGAAAGCTTCTTTTCCAGAAAGGTGCGAGGCATATTGTACTTACCTCGCGATCCGGCGGCATCAGGGACGATAGTGCCACGAACTACCCTCGCTTGCAATACCTTCAAGAGCTTTCCGATCTCTCACTGACAATCGAGAAATGTGATGCTTCGTTTCTTGAAAATGTTCTACGTGTAGTCCAGAAGATAACGCCGCGTATTGGTGGTTGCATTCTACTTTCCGGACTATTGAATGACCGCATGTTTACATCTCATGACCCCAAGTCATACCGCGAGGCATTTCCGCCCAAAGTCGGCGCTTTTAAGGCGCTCGAATGCGCGTTATCTATTTCCTCTCTTCGTTTCTTTATTACCATTTCGACTATTATCACCTGTGGATCTACTGGTCAGACAAGCTATAGCAGGTATGTTATTCCTCGCAGCCTAATATCGATAACAAGACTAACGTTTCGGTGAAGCGCAAATAGCGTCTTGGAAGAGTTGACTTCCAAATACAGAAATGCCTTTTCGCTTGTGGCTCCGTTCATCTTGGATACTCCATTTTTCTTTCATGGCGACAAATTCGAGTTCAATCATAGGTACGATGACCTGGCCCTTAGCGGAATGACTCGAGAAGGTATGTCGATATATATACATATATATAATTACTCGCTTTCATACGATCCGCCCAATAGAGGTATGCCAAGCACTCGAGGATGGTATTTTGAAGCTTCAAGACGGTCCCTTCCAATCCAGCTTGTACTACCCAGACATCGACTGGGCCGCTTTGAGCGCTGCTCTGGGGCCATCTCAGTTGTATGGCCACCTGGTCACGGTTCAAGAAACAAGTGAAAACATCGCTGGAAATGCGAACAAAGAAAAGAGATCCGCGGAAGAAATCATCCAGATCGTACGCGCATCACTCGACGTCCCACCTGAGGATTTCTCTGTGGACGTTCCCTTCACATCTTATGGACTCGACTCGTTGCTGGCCGCCCGCATTTCTCAGAGCCTGAAACCGTACATCCAAGTCACGCAAATGCAATTGTTGGGAAATATGACGCTGACAGATTTGCTTACAGCGATTCAGAAGGCGGAGCAGAATCCTGACCTCCAGGAGTTGTCGTCCAACAGGCTCAAGACGATACAGAGCATGGTGGACAAATATGTTGCACAGCTGCCCGACGATCAAGACACCGACCAGTATGACGGGTACGCTGTGTTTGAGGGGAAATGTGTTCTTGTAACGGGGACCACTGGTGCATTGGGGAGCTATGTCCTGGGAGCCTTATCGAGTGATGCTTCTATCTCGAAGGTGTACGCGCTAAATCGAACAGGAGAAGATCCACTGTTTGAGAGGCAGAAGGCGGCTCTGGAAGCACGCGGCATAGACCCGAATATACTTCATGACCGTATTATTCTCCTCGAAGTCGATTATGCAGCTGACATGCTTGGGCTATCTGCGAGCTTGTACGCCGAGGTGAGTCGTGTTTCAATAGCTTCATAGATCTCATATGCTTGACAGAAGCTCTCAGTTGGCTCAGTCGGTTACTCACGTTGTCCACAATGGTATGTGGCGTAATCCAACTCTTATTGTTTGTCCCGGTTAACGTCTGCCGAAGCCTGGAGAGTCGACCTTGCTCGTGACATAACCGCTTTCGATGACAATTTGCAAACCTTGATCGCGTTGATTCGCCTTGCCTTGAATGCACGTGCACGCCTTACATTCATAGGAACTGTGGCAGTTCTAGGACGTACGTGCATTATTTGACACGCAAGGGTTTTCTTCTAATATCGTCGATTAGGTGGTCCCAAGAATGTACCATGTCCAGAGGAGCATATCGAAGGGAGCTATGCTCTCACAAACGGCTACTCCGCGTCCAAGTGGATCGGGGAGCAGATAATCAAGGCTGCCGTCACCAAATTCAGCTCATGCATTCGTAAAAGCAGCAGAATGTTCGGTGCCACAATCCTGCGTGTAGGACAACTGTGCGCTGACCAAGACGGCCGCTGGAGCCCGAGCGAGTGGGTGCCCCTGCTCATCAGAAGCGCAAAGGCCCTGAGATGTCTTCCCCTCGATGACGGGGTGAGTCTTCCGTCCTTGTCACAGCTACCCACCATCCGATGAAGAGATCACATTTACAGACTGTATCTTGGACTCCAATTGACGTCGCCGCACATGCAATTGTGGACATTGCGTGCGCGGACACCGTCCCGCCGCCCATCGTGCACCTCGCACATCCTCACCCCGTCCCGTGGCACCTCCTCGCGCAGAAGATGGGAGCCATCTTGGACATCCCGGTCCTGCCGTTCGCTCAATGGCTCAACTGCGTCGAGTCGTCGTACCATCCAGATGCATTCGATGAAATCCCTGTCCTGAAGGCAATTGACATGTTTCGTGGCGCAGCGCCGGACATCGCATCAGACCATCTAGAAGCTTTTGGTCTTGCAAGAATGGATCTCACTAACTTGATTTCGCTCTCACCGACAATGTCGAATCAATGTCTGCGCAGGTTGCAAGAGAACGATGTGGAAAAATGGCTCCGGTATTGCAAAGTCTGAAGGATGTCTCGATGTTATGATTCTTTTGTATGTAACCCATTACTTGGCTTACTTTGCTTGGAGTAAATTAGTATGTATGCGTCCTACGGCTGGCTTGTATGAAGAGTCATATATTGTACGTCGACACTGATTGACTATTTTTGGCTATAATTCCTATCGTGTCACGACATAGCAGTCAAGCGACCATGCCTACGTTATCTACATGTATTGAATGCCGAGTAATGACCCTCCATGGGTGCTAGCTAGGTCATCGCCGGTACGATCATCCAGATCATCCCGATACCCAAGTACGTATACTTCGTCCTGTCGGACAACTCCAGATGGGCATGAGTCCGGTAGCTAGCTCGCTTGTGAGTCATCAAAGATGGTGAATCGGTGAATAGTACGTGGAGATGAGCGAGTTCCCTCTCAACGTGCAGAGGCGCGCTTAACACGTTGCACAATCTGCGGTCTTATGATTTACACAAGAGAAACGATTAGTCGGCGTTTGTATCTGTACGAGGACGTTCTCCAGCAGTCGGGTGACTGACCTATGGTGGCGGCGGCACCGAAGGCCCGTTGGCAGGCAAGAATTGGCAGACATAGCCGGATCCAAGTCAACTACGAGGCCAATGTGGAGCCTGTTGAAGCACGGACAGTGAGGACAGGTTGTAGTAGAGTAAAGGCTTATTCAATTAGAGCTGCTCTACGAGCTGTATTAATACTACAGAGTAAATACTAGAATGATCTACCTACTTGGAGGCAACGGAATGGTGTCGTACCTTCCACTACATTCCATTACGTTCTCGCAACACTACCCCTCGACGCCATGGAGTTGCCGAAAAGTCTGTTACGCAGGAATTCGAACTTGGGACGTGGCAGGGGCTTAGTAAGGATGTCGGCTAAGTTGTCCTCACTCGCGCAGTGGACGAGCTTTATCTCGTTGGAGATCAGACGTTCACGCACGAAGTGGTGGCGTATATCAATGTGCTTCGAGCGTGCATGAAATACAGGGTTGTCGGCGAACTTGATTGCGGACTGGTTATCGACATTGATAGTGGTCGGGTGCGTGGTGTCAAGACCAAGCTCGGAGGCGAGTTGGCGAAGCCAGATGACTTCGCGGGTGGTGTTGGCGAGAGCCATGTATTCGGCCTCCATAGTGGAGAGAGCAACTGTGAGTTGCTTACGCGAACTCCACGAGACAGCAGCGCCGGCATACAGAGTCAAATAGCCGGAAGTAGATCGTCGATCAGACATATCGCCAGCCCAGTCCGCGTCCGAGAAGATTTGAAGATCCTCGGGTGCATTGTAATGTAAGGCAATGTCCGTAGTACCTTTGAGGTACCGAAAGACGCGCTTTAGCGCAGTCATGTGTTCCTCGGAAGGACACTGCGAGAACTGAGCAAGGTATGCAATGGGATGAGCGAGATCAGGCCGAGTGGCTACAGCTAGATACATGAGCTTGCCGAGGCCAGAGAGATAGCGGCGGCGGAAAGTTTCATTGCCGATACTAGAGTTGCCAGGCTCAAGTTTTTGGAGCTTGACGTTGGTGTCGATGGGGGTGTGCACTGGTTTGCAGTCACGCATGCCAAACTGCTCGAGAATGTTTTGTGAGTAATTTCGTTGGGACAGGGTGACGGAACTGGTTGCAGTATCACGGGAAATCTCCATACCAAGGATGTGGGAAAGTTCTCCAAGGTCAGTGACCTTGAAATGCTGTGAAAGCTCCCCCTTAACCCGAGAAATTTCCAGATCGGTGGGTCCAAGAAGGATCATGTCATCCACGTGTACTGCTACAATAGTCGGAGGCACATCAGGTGAAGTACGTCGGACATAGACGCACTGATCGGCAATGAGGCGCTTGAAGCCCAGTTGCTTGAAAGCAGCGCTTAGCTTCTGATTCCACACACGGCCAGACTGCTTCAGTCCATAAATGGATAATTTGAGTTTGCATACTCGGTTGGTGCCATCTTCGAATTCGGGAGGCTGCTGCATGTAAATTTCCTCCTGAAGTTCTCCATTGAGGTAAGCAGCTACAACATCCATGCCATGGACTTTGAGTCCATGTCTCGAGGCCAGGGCTAATAAGAACCGGAAGGTTTCCAGTCGGATAGTTGGGGAGAAGGTTTGATTGTAATCAATGCCTTCAATTTGGAGGAATCCTTTAGCCACGAGACGTGCTTTCCATTTTGCGATGCGGCGATGGATGTCACGCTTGCGGTGGAAAACCCATCGGCAGGGGATAGCCTTCCTACCGGGAGGAAGGTCAGTCTTCGTCCATGTGCCGAGAGATTCAAGTTGCTCAATCTCAGACTTCATAGCCTCACGCCACTGTACCTTGTCGGAAGCAGAGAGAGCTTCCTTCAGAGATGTGGGATCATTTTCAATTTCGCTCTCCACAGCTTCTGTCAAGAATGCATAGTCAGTTACAGCAAGGTGAGATCGAGTACGTTTGCCTTCAATGATGTTGTCAGTGGTTATATCACTACTAATATTATGAGGTGCCTTAGTTAGTTCTGGCACAGGCACAGGTGATGGAGACCGTGTGGATGGGACTGACTCGGTAAGCGGAGAGGATGGAGTGTCAGAGTCATCAGACTCAATGACTGGAGGAGGATTGCGATAGGTCATAATAGACAGAGGGGGTGATTTTTCTTCCTGCGGAGTTTCCTCATGTTGCTTGCTCACAGGCTCACTCTCCCCCTCAAGCTCAGGGAGGAGCGAAGCAGGAACAATATAGTACTCATCACTCAGGGACTTAGGCTTCTCAAAGGTGATATTTCGCGACGATTGCACCAGACGCGAGCCGGGATTATAATACCGGAAAGCTCTTGAATGTTCAGAGAAACCAGTAAAATTGAATCTTCGTGAGTTCGGCATGAGTTTGTGACGCTGGTTGTCTTGATGGAGGACCCACATGGGTGCGCCAAAGGGCTGAAGGGCAGAAATATCGGGTTTGTGCTTCCAAAATGCCTCATATGGCGTCATATTTAGGTCTTCGAGAGCACGCACTGGTGAGCGATTCTTGATGTAAGATGCATATGCCACAGCTTCGGGCCAGAGAAAGGTGGGGAGATCTCGTCCAAAAATCATAGCACGAGCATTGCCGAGTAATGTTCGGTTGAGACGCTCGGCTACACCGTTTTGAGATGATGAGTGTGGTGCAGTCAATTCCCAGTCAATGCCTTCGGACTCAAGCCAGGAAAGTACTTCGTCATTGGTGTACTCCTTTCCATTGTCGAATCGGAAAGAGCAGGGATTTTGGCCGGTTTGTGTGCGAATGAATGTGACATAGCCTTGAATGGCAGTAAGAACAGTGCAGCCTTCCTTGTCCTTTAGGAATTTCAGGCGCGTGTAGGCAGTAGCTCTGTCAGTGAAGGAAATGAAATAGTAATCTCCACGAATGCCTCTCTTACGGGCGGGACCCCAGAGGTCGGTGTATACCATGTCACCAATTTCCTTGTATGTGCGCTTGGCGGCCTTGGGAAATGACTTGACGTGATCTTTTCCTTGGATACAAGGTGTACATTGGTGGGATTCGGATGTCTCGTCAACATCCATACCATCAACCATGCCAGAAGACTTGAGGCGTCGCACAGCGGCTGGGTTCATGTGACCGAGAGCTAAGTGCCACGCATCCCAAGATCGTGCTGGATGTGCACGAGTTTCTCTCGAAGGGGTATGTACACGAAGCCGGTACATATGCGACACTTTGTCGCCGGTAGCGATGACAGAACCATTGCGGGAAAGGACGTCGACGGTATTACCATTGAACCGTGCATGATAACCTGCATCCGTAAGGCGGCCAAGAGAAATGAGGTTGAAGGGTGCGTCGGGACAGTGAATAACATCCCGAATGATCCCAGCGCGAGTACGGTCACCTAGTGCATATGAGAGGCTCACTGTGCCTCTACCAATACCTACTGCTTCTCCAAAGCCTCGTACAACGTGATCGGTCGGTGAGTAATTGATAAAATCCTCTTTATTTCGTGCTATAGACCTACTACACGCGCTATCTAGAAGCCAATCATCGGGCGAGAGTTTCTCGTTGGTGGAGATCTCAGCAGCGGCAGCAAATGCGAAGTCGTCCGAGTCCGAGTTGGACTCGTCGGCATTCGCAACATTGGCATGAGAGGGCTTCCCATGGCGTGGAGGTCGGTGTTGATGCAATCAGTTGGGATTGGTGTTGTTCGTGTTGTTACGTTGGCCGCTACACTGCTGCTGGTAAGTGTTTGCCGGCTTGAAGCCAGGCTTGTCATGGTCAGCGGCGAGGTGGCCGTACTGGTTGCAACGAAAACATTGCATGTTTGCACGGTCAACAGAGGCGAGGGCAGTGGATTGGGAGGCGCGGTCACTAAGGCGAGCGACTTCGGCGAGTATCCGAGCAATTACCTTCGAAGAACACCTGCGGTTCCCACCTTTACAGTCTAAACAGACGGACCGGTCCGACCCCATCCGGCCCTCTAGCGAGAGTCGATGTCGGTCCACCATCTTGAACCCCGATAAATACCTTGAGAATGTTGAAATACCAGGCCGAAAAGGGAAGTCCACGTGAGGTGGTCGAGGTCGAGGGCCCATCAACCTCACGAGTCACGTCAACCGCTGACAGCATGACTCAGTGCTGCTACCCGATGACGGCGGCATCATCACCGACCCCCTTGACGTCGTGGCGCACAACGTCGACAATATATACATCAATATGTAGTGAAAAATCATCCAAAAAATTGAAAAAAATCAAAAAAGGCATTGCACGTGAGGAGACCCAGGCCGAGGGCCCATCAACTTCATAAGTCACGTCATCGCGCCGACGTCAAACGTCAGGTCGTTGACAGTGTGACTCAACGCCGCTACCCGATGACGGCGGCGTCATCACCGACGCCCTCCACGCCGTGGCACACGACGTTGACGACGCGGGCCTCAAAAACACCCCAGAAAATTGCAAAAAAATCAGAAAAAAATAAGACACTCACGTGAGCAGGCCCAGGCCAAAGTTCAGACCATCAATTCCGCACCCTACGTACGTCACTACTCTGACCTGCTGGCAGCATGACTCAACGTTGTCACCTGATGACGGCGGCGTCATCACCGACGCTCTCGTCGCTGCGGCACACGACGTCGACGATATGGGCCTCAAAAAATCACAAAAAATATGAAAAAAAAGGGATTTTCCAAGGCAAATGTATTTGATACAGTAGCTTACAAGAAAATTTGAATGCAAAATCTACATGTCAGGCAGAACCACTGCAGTTGTCAGCTCCTGAAGCACCTTGGCCCCCCTTGCGCACGCGTTTCGACTTGGACGCGCCCTTCTTAGAGCCGCGTTTGCGCTTTTTGCCGCCCTGAGATGCGGCTGCCTCAGAGGTGCCAGCTACATCGGCGTCCTCAGAGTGAGTAGATGGCTCGTTGTCGCCATTCTCTTGATTGTCGCCATCGTCATCCGAAGGGTCGCCATGGTCACGGGTGTTCGAAGTCCTTGAACCACGGGAAATACCCTTGTCGATGCGTTCCTTGCAGGCCGGTTCGACAAGCTCACCGTTGGCAACCTTCAGCTTCCACTCGCGGTACAGGTGGTCTTTTTCTTCCTTGTTGATCTTGCGGAAGTAGCACGATCCATCCTTCAGTGCGTCGCGCACCTTCTGGAGCAATACCAAGGAATTTCCGAGCCGTGACGGTTGCTCTAGCTTGTCAAGTGGCCACCCTTCCAGTACGACACTCAAGCCCTGCACGATCCGACTGTGATAATGAACGTATTCCATGCGTGCATCGGGCTTGCCTGTTGTCTCTTCAAGGGCGCTATTCATACGCTGAACGATCTCGGCCTTGAGGTACCGCACCTTCTCTTGCGATGTTTTGGTAAGGTCTGTAGCAAACATTGTCATTATGAATGCAAGTAGATTATAGAAGAATGATGATACTCACTGGTAACGTCACACCCTGCAGATGCGAACGCTTGAACCAACGCCGCCACGCGAGTGCTGTCCCATTTTTTGACCGCCATCGTCATATATTTCTCGATCTCCTCCTCCGAGAAATAAATGAAGGGCTTTGGTTCAAACCCAACGTCGTTACTGATGGCAACCATGAAGCCATCCACGCCGATGCGCCGCTTCATGCCCCTGAACTGGATGGTCAAATTAGTATACAAAATGTACAACGGAGATAAAAACCTACCACGTCTGCCAACACTTTACACGAGGCTACGAAGTCTTGTGTTTTTGCTGGCGTCGTTTGCTTTCTCGAACAAGCTTGGTTAGCCTTGTCCTCCTTGAGCGATGCAACGAGTTCCGCACGTTGCTCTTTCGAAAGGGCCTCGTACTCTTCGTCATATTCATTGTGAAGGGCTACAATGCCACCGGGTGGCAGCTCGATGCCTAGCTCACGCAGTTCCTTGGCCTTGTTGTGGTAAAACGCGTTATACGCGTTGCCAGAGGGCCGAGAGTGGATTAGATCCTGCCCACCATAGTAGAGCTTGTCGAGGAACCATCGCCCCTGCAGGTGGAATTTTCCCCCCAGCTGTTCAGCTTCTGCGTGGATGCGTGAGATCCAATCCGCGACAGCCTCGTCCAGTGCTTCACAACGTTCTGCGGCGGCCCCATTTCGCACCTTTTGCTGGGCCTTCGGACGAGTTTGGGTCGGCTGGTCCAGGGCAGGACGCATGCGCGGCGCGCTGAGAGCCGCAACGGTCGGCGTTGACATGGATGGCACAGAAATTGCTGGTATAATTCAAGGTTACGAGGGAGAAATTTTGCGAGGCTAGGGTTGCCACTCACCGAGCCTATTCAGAACCCAGCCTCACACCTGGCCAAACTTACCTGGGCATACTTGAAACACAAGGGGTTGCCTGCCGAATAGAAAGATGACGAAGTATTTCATTCAAAAGCACATTCTACAGTCAGGACACAGGGCGAAGACAGACGAGGGGTAATAGATGGTAGTATGAAACAGACAAGAGAGCGGCTGAGAGCAGCTTGCCGCGAGATACATATGTCTAGCACATTTGTTACATACCTACTTCAGCATGGGTTGGAAGGCTACCGGAGAGCACATCCATGCCCAAGGCTAGCACAAGGTAAGGGATAATGCACGCATCCTGAGGAGGGAGACGAGCCCCAAGAAACTCGCACCAATTAGTCGGCGACGCAGACTGAATGACGGATTGGATGATAGGCAAAAAACGATGGAGGTTGGATTCACGAATAAAAGCGAACGTACGGTGGCCGACAATGGACCCCCACTCAGAGGGATGGACGGCCGGAAGGGCAGAGAGCAGGGACGGCTGCTGCGCCTCAGGCCCTGCGGGTCGACACGAGGCGAGCTCGTAGAAGGCCTCAATGCGTTGGGCCCACTGGTCAGCTTGCAGGCGGTATCCAGCCGACGCCTCTTTCTCGCAGTTGAGCATGGCTTGCAGGTGGACGACCTGGCCTTCCAATTCCTTATACATATTGATGGCTCCATTGAAGGCCTCACGAGGCACAGATGCCGTGTCACCCTGCACAGCCAGCGTGGTGATCACTTCGCTGAGAATAAATGGGCGGCGGAAAGTAGGGAGGTTACTGTCCTGGGACGCCTTCAGCTCACGCTGAGCACGCTCAAGCAGCACCACGAGCTGCTCGTTAGCGCTCTGCAGTTGGCAAACCTCGTCCTGAAGATGCTCCACCTGCAAGCGAAGCTCGTCGACGCTGTGATAAACTCTCGGGATGCCCAATCGCTGGAGTTCACGCACCTCTGCTTGCAAGGAAGTGTTCTCACGTGACAACTGCTTGACTTTGAGTGCGTAGCAGTCGCGCGCCCTGGGGAAGCTTTCATCGTCGTTCTTGGGCAGAGGGGGAAAGACGGTGCCATCCTCGATGTACGTGAGCTGCCACCTGGGCTGAATGGCCGGAGGGACCTTGTAGCGATTGTTCTGCCGAACGCTCAACGGCATGAAGGCACACGCGCCGCCAGGTGCCCATGTCTTTGCACTTTCATGGGCGGCCAGGTTTCGAAGCGCAATTGAGTACGCCTGCTTGACTTTATCGCCAAACGTATAGCTGATACTATCGACAGCGCAGCGAAGGGGAGCGTGTTCGGCGTGAGAAACGCTGTCTATGAAGCGCGGCGTTACAAAAACTGTCTGCTCTACTAGCCCCTCCGATGCAGTGGCGCCTGGTGCTCGAAGAGTCGGCGACGCATTCAGAAGAACGGCAAATGACATTCCGTGGGTCAGCCGGTCCCAGAGGGCAAGCTGTATGAACGTTAGACTGGCAATAGTATGAGTAAACAGCAACGCACCTGGTTTTGAATGGAGCATCTTAGAACCTCCAGATACTGCTCTTGAAGAGGGTACCCGTCGTCGACGTCCTCAGGATCGCCCGCCGGCAGATTGATTAACGAGATCGCATCCGAATAAAAAAAGTCGACAGGATACGACACGTCGTCACGCTTAGAAAGATCGTGTGCGAGCCAAGCGATATGGGCGGCCAGGAAACGGGACTTGAGGTTGGTGGGCGCATCGTCACAACCCCGCAGGAAATGCAATTGCAGATCACGAAGAGCTTGCGGAGAGAAGGGAACTTTCGCCAATTCAGTCCAAGAGCGAATGGGTTCGCCGTCGAGGCGCGCTGGGCCAGTGTAGAGCCTGGCAGAAGGAGAGGGTTCAGCGCTGTGGTTCAGAAATCTGGGAAAGCCGCCCTCAAAGAAGCCCGAGCCCGTCAATGCCATCGCTCGGTGGATTTAGCCGTCAATTTGAAAAATTGTGGAGGGCTTGATTCGTTGTCGGGCACATATGAAACACGATCACCTGATGCCATCTTTTCCTTCGAACTTAACCAACCATCTGCACCACTCGCTCTCAACCACCAACCGCGGCGAGCACTGGCCTCCGCAGTCTCACTGACGGCCGAGCGCTGAGTGAGTGATTAATTTTGCTCTGCAAAGCCGCTCTTGAGCCTGCTCAACTGCCCCGCCCTTCAAATTTGTCAAACACCAGCCAATGCCGCAGTGAGTACCCACGCTTGCAGCCTCGAAGACGACCGAGCGAGTGATAGATACTCACGCCTGGGAATCACGCTCTGCGGAGTCATCGTCGAGGCTGCTGTACTGTTCTTCTCCAAGACTTCAGCGCCACTGACCACCGGTTACAGCATCCAAAATTGCCGCCATGTGGCCGCGACTGGTGAGCACCCGCTTCATTCCCTACCTCTGCGCTCACTCCTTTCTGTGTAGCTACGAACCGGACTCCCATCTCGAGCACAGTATGACGAAGTGATCATGCTTACTGACGACCACCTCCCCAGCGTTGAGACGCTGTACCAGCAAGCCCTCGCACAGTGGGACGACTCCGCTCCCGACGAAAGCCCACTCAGTTCACCCCTAACCACCCCGCCTTCTTCGCGACCTGAATCCCCACAGCCACAAACCTCTGAAGTCAACAATTCGCCAGGCTCACCCCAGCCGGCCCCGGGCCCACGGACTCGTAAGCAGCGCAGTAAGGCGATCAGCAAATTGAATCGCAAACGCCGGCGTGAGCAGGAGCCCCTGGATGCCCTCAACAGCGTTGCTCGCAAGAAGTACATCCAGCCATCCACTTCTCGGGCCGTGCACGTGGAATACGACACCAGGCAGGCAAAAACGATGTCCACCGCCTTCACTGCAGCCCGGCCACCACCAACTCCGGGCCGCGACTATTCCCTCACCGAACTCACCGGCCCAGATGCCCCTCGCTTCTTTCGTGTGTATAAATGGGACGGCCGCACGACCGTCCCCATCGTCGACTCGGCAAACCGAGTCGTCGGGGTACTCGCAGGCCAACCTGATGATCCAGCATGGGGGCAGGTGCATGAGAGTGCGGCCGCGGCCCTGGAAAAGGCACGCCTGCAGCTCAATACACGCCGACGCAAGAAAAAGAAAAAGGGGAAAAACAGCCACCGCCGAGGCGACTTCGCCGTCTTGAATGATGGAATCACGCACGGCACCGGCCAAATGGTAAGTGCACACACATTTTGGGTGTGCGGTTTGCTCAACAACGCCTAGCATCCTCAGAATCTGAGGCATAACGGCACGGCCACGGACGTCCTGGCGGAGCTCAAGGCCCACCTCTCCATCATCTGCATCGCTCACTTTGCGTCGGCAGTGTTCACAGCCTGGGCGCCGCGACTGTTCGCCTACTACCTCGCCGCCTTCGACACCCTGCTCGCCAGCGATGGGTCACTAATTCGCAACTTTGCTTCAAGCGTCTGGGCTGCGATGGCCTTTAACTTAGGGCCGCGAACCATAACCTGGCGGCACAAGGATATCCTGAACATCCCGTTTGGCTGGTGCTGCGTCACGGCCCTAGGGCGGTTTGACTACAAGAAGGGCGGCCATTTAGTCCTCTGGGACTTTGGTCTAATCATTGAATTCCCCCCGGGGGCTACGGTGCTAATTCCATCTGCCATCGTCGAGCATTCAAATACGCGGATTTCACCCAGCGAAGTGCATTACTCACTCACGCAATACTCGGCGGGGGGATTGTTTCGGTGGGTTGAGCAGGGTATGCAGACACAGAAGGCGCAACTAGAGTCCCTCGATGAGGAGGGTTTGAAGAGTGTAAAAGAGGCTGACCAGAAGCGATGGGCTAACGGCCTATCTTATTTTTCTACACTAGATGAGCTAGCTACTGCTACTTAGACATACATTTCCTGCACGTAATAGTTGAATACCAGCGATTTCGCACCAACTACACCATATCTGAGAACTGAGCTAGAGTGTCGCAAGTTGGCATTGGCGCGGTGCCACAATCATGATTCATGCTGCAATGCGATCTAAAGCCAGACTCCACATGAAGTCGCTGTAACTGTCGTCAATTCTGATCATTTCTGGCCGTAATTTTTGGTGCACGCACCTTTGATGACCTGTACATGAAGCCGGCACCCTTAATTTTACTACAGAAGCTTGGGAAAGTAGTGTACTGGGGAATGCGTAGCGAAATTCAGAGTGGCGAAGATGTGATCAAAGTGGCGAAGTTGTGATCAAATGTATCAGTGACGACGTGAACTCGCTCAACACTGCACTTACCCGCTACACTTACCCACGCCTTCAAAACTGCCCATAAACCGCTCTTTCTCTCTTAAAATGGATCCCAAGTCGGTGTCTACGTGTTTCGAAGATGACGATGGCAGCACCCGCAATATTGATGTGCAAGCTGAAAATCGGCGTATTCAACAGATCTGGGCGAGCAACAAGTACTACTGGCGGTGCGTGCTCGGCTATCTTAGCTGGTTAAGTATTAACTGACGGCTCTCTTTCATTGATTCAGAAACCGCGACCGCCTTTGTGAACAAGCTGCTGAGCGTCGGGCTAGGTACCACTGTCTGCCCTTCATACTTTCTTCTTCTAACCACACACGCGATGGCCCCGTATCAATTAGGAAGAAAGCCGAGTTGGAAAGTATGGAGGACCCAGTCGAACAAGAGCGGCAACGGGACTTAATTCGCGCTCGTCGGCGAGCCCTACAGGCTGAATGGAGGGACAAAAATCGAGGGAGGCTAGCTGAGAAGGCCCGCGCTAGACGCCAAGGGTAGGTCGACCTAGTGGATCCATTTCCCTCTACATCCTCGGACTCATCAATGGTTCATCAGGTTGTGAAACTGTTTCACGCTCGAGCAGTTCTTTGGACGTCTGCAATGTGAGGTGTTAGACTCTGCCTGGTGAGTGCCCTCTTCCTTTCAGTTGAGTAGTCCGGTTGAAAGACGATGATGCCATAGGCCGCCATTCTCTCTGGTCTGACGCGCTGTTGGGGCAGCCAAAATCCAGCCTGAGCCTTTTTTTTTCAACATGCCGCCATCCATGCGCCCTCTTTTCCACCAGACCGTTCACGCTCTATACCCCTTTCATCGCCTCGTACTAGCACGCGCTTTTCCCAATGTTTGAGTACACAACACGCCTTAGCTTCATATCGAGCTTCAAGCTTCAAATTCAGTCCTTTTTTTATTGTCATACGCTTTCTTTTTTTAGCCCCATGTACCTCTCCACAATAAAACTGACCCTCATTTGGCAATTTTCGACTGCGAAATCTCGCTGCCGCTGCATCAGGTAGGTATGAGTCTTCACTGATCACATGATGCACCACGCAGTGTTCAACAACAAACATGCTACCGATATCTCGTTCGCACGTATCTACCACCTTACAAATTTATCACCGTTTTCTGCCTGAACAATATGCCGGGTGCTTCGAAGAAAAAAAAGCGAGCTAAGGTCGTATACGATTCAAGCAGCGGGCCTCGTAGAGTGACGTTTCAAAAAATCGGTAAGACACCTGCTGAGCGAGAAAGAGCGCGTCGGAAAGAGCTTGAGATGCTTGCAGGTACATTCATTCTCATTGACTTATACTGTGCCTAGCTGATGTGGCAACGGCAGCATTACCCTCTACCGTACGTGAGGACTATGTCGACAGCGCTGAGCCTGATGCCGCCTCCGACAATGAGGCTTATGAGACGGTCAGATTGGCCTTTACCCAGCCAGCACCGGGGGAGGAAGGGTTTGATTTCAGCCATGCAGGGGCAGAGGGTGTGTTCCATAGCGTCGTGCATGATATTTTGCATCGGTATGTGTTTTCTCATGGGCTTCATATGCTTATTTCACCTCATGTACGGACGTGCTATCAGAAAATATCGGGACCCTCGAACACGGCATGATCGCATCCAGCAGCAGGTCAATTCGTGGCGAAAACAGGCGCCTTTCTTAAAGCGCGCATACCTTCGATGGAAGGCTAGGGGACCGCCTTCTGATGCAGTGGCGGAAGGGCGTTGGACAATGACCGTATGCAGCTTACGTGGTGAGTGAAGACAGTTGTTAGTGCCGGCTTCAATTTCACGATTTGACGGGTTTCCTCAGGTATTCGTGAGGAGTTATTCCAGCCAGTTTCCGACTCTCAAAGTTTGAACAAAACGCTTGCTCGTCATGGGGTAATTGGTGCCACTCCCAATAATCCTCGGATCGCATTCACCTTCCATTGCCTGGAGACGTACTGTCAGCTCCATCGCTCATGCCCCCGTCTAAGCATTGATGGGTTTTGCCGCGCCATTCAGAACCTTCATAAAGTGCGTACGCAAGTTGCCTTTATTCACATGTTTAGCTAATCTACTTCGTGTTCATCATAGCAACCGCAAAAGTATTACCTAGCCCACCAGTTTTCATGGGCCTACGATGTGTATCTTGGAATACTACGTGCAATAGATGAAGACGTCAACGCGGCATTGAATCGACGTGATCCTGAGATTCAGGCTAAGCTTTTGTGCGCACCGTGTATGTATCGGCTGGAGGAGGATGCCCCTTTACGTCCCTCGATGCTTGTAGCGTGTGATGGCAACAACTCACTCAAGCTCATTGACTCATCCTTTCGCATTGGGCAGGTGCGCGTTGATGATCGTAGGCTTCCCTCGTTTCGCTACCTCGAGCCAGAGGAGGTGGATGTTTTCAAGGATGATGTAGCACGAGCACGCAAGCCTGGTAACTCATCTGGCCTGCAACCGGAAGCTAGTGCACCGTCAGCTTCATCACAGCAAGTACTACCCCCTGCTGCTATGGGGCCACCAGCTGAAGCGACGCCAACACACGATGATCCTGATGAAGGAGCACATGTATCCTTGGACGATATCCCCTGGCTCAATGCCAACGAACTGGAAGAAGAAAGCCAAGTGCAGCTGCGCGCATGCGCCGAGCGTTGGCGTGCAGCAGCACCAGACGCAAAGAAGAAAATGACTGAGTTATTCGCTGTTTCAGGTATATTCATTACAATCTGTCAGCACGGCCATGTTCTGCTTGTCTGTGATATGATTCGGAGTGGCGAGTTGTGAGTTTTTTTTCCCCTTGAATTCTCAGGATGCTAATTAAAGTTATATACCACGCTCAATAGAATGAAGTATCCAATTGCACACGTGGATAAGATCATCGATAGATATGGAGCGGACGTTGGTGCTGGGTACGATATCATGTGCGAGTTCATGAAGACGCTCCGGGTCAGCAGTATCTCTGACAAAGTGAGGGACTCACGGCTGGTCGGCATCGTACCTGCTTTCCACGGCCATGCACACAGCCGTTCTTGTCAGGTGTGGTGGCACCCACTCTACATTGAAGGCCTGGGCCTTATCGAGCTGGAGGATTGTGAGCGACTTTTCGCTAGGTCAAATGAGCTCGCAACGGGCACGTGTATGTGTACACCATTCCATCGACGCCAGCAAATTTTGGAATTTCTACAATTCAATGACCTCGACAAGTATGCGTCACATGGCAAACTGCTGTACAGCAAGTACCGTGAGGCACTTCGCATTATTTCCAACCATGGCGCCGAACTGTCAGTTCTTGAGGACAAGTTGAAGACCACCGCCCAAGACT
>KN881928.1:96633-255489 GCA_000934395.1 Fistulina hepatica ATCC 64428
ACGAAGACTATTTGTCTCAAGAACGCGCGTATCTTGACAGCCTTCGTCGAGAACCCCCCGAGGTAACACAGAAGTTTGAATACATGGAGGCCCTTGACAGGCTTCAAAAAGCTATGTACGTGGTCTGCCCTCTACCTCGACTCCTTCATACTAATGCCATAAATCAGTGCAGAGTCTCGAATTGCCCAAAGAGAGTTTGAAAGACTAAATGAGGCCTATGAACGTAACGAGCCCGTCAGCGGCAACGTAGGCAAGATCAAAGCTCGTTACACGCGGACTGCAAATCGCGTCGTCATCCTTGATGAGGAGGTCTCCCGACTAGAGGATGTCATGGGGTTGGATGGTCGGTGGACGCCAGAATCTCCAGAATTCATGGCGTGTTCCAAGGAGATGGGTGAGCGTAGGTATCGGCGTGCGCTCGACGAGCTCGAACGCCTGGTTGTACAGCGGCTACTTGAACTTACAAAGCTAAATATGAGCGGTGTCGGTGTGTTTTTCTTTTTGTATTGACTTGAATAGCTCTGGCATTGATTCAAACACATTATAGGTTACAAGCTTCGTGAAAAAATTCGCAAAGCACTGCAAGCGCGTTCAGAGGCTATTCGAAAGGCATTGGAGCGGTACAACACCGCAGCCAAATCGCTCATACCTCCCCGCCCAACTGTGACATGGACAACTGTGATCGAGCAAGTGCAATTAGGCGAATTGACTCTCCTTCAACATTCGAGGCAAGATATTCATGCGCTTCCATGGACGCAGCCACTGAATCGTGAGGCGGCCTGCCTTTATTTCAAAATTAAACGCGCGCGTGAAGAAGTCATCCGACGCAACGTTGAAATACAGCGTCAAGTCACTTTCATGCTCGACAATTTCAATGACTATTGGCATACAATTGCCGCTATGTCAGCAGAAGACCCTGATCTGGCAGCCGAGTTGCAGGAGCGCCTGGATTATCAAGTCCAGATTGATGGGGAAATCGTGACAAAACTATATGAAGCCTCACGACTTCCTGGATTTTCAGGAACGCTGCTCCCTGGGACGTGTATCGGGCGTGAGCCATTTCGATCCACAGATACGTTACCCTCATGGGCAACATCCATTTTGGGACTGATCATTGGCCCTGATGCAGACGGCGTCGACAACAGTGACGTCCCTCCTCCCCATCCTGCTACTAGTGCAACACCATCTCCCTGCCCAGTTACACATGCAGACCACTCACAAGATGGGCTTGCTTCCTCTAGGGATGGGCACGGGTTAACCCCGGCTCACATGGAGGCTATCCGCACCCTACCCACCACGGATCATGACCCGCCAGAACGGGTACGGGTACGGGTCAAACCCGTGGGTTTGACGGCTCACCCTGGGTTTATCATAGTCATGGTACACAGTAACATAAGTAGAAAAGATTACATACAAGTAACTACAGTGCTATGTTGATATACGGTCGTGTGGTCATGCACGTTGTCATACCATCGCAAGGTCGTCCAGTCATGCATGTCATGCTGCCGCACAGTCAGGCAGTCGTGCGGTCATGCTCCTTGTGCAGGTCATCGTGCTGCCGCATGTACACATCTTGGTGCAGGTTGTCCTGCCGTCGCACGGTGGTACGTTCATGCACGTCGTCGTGCCATCACGCGGTTGCATGGTGGTGCACGTCCTCGTACATATGGTCACGCTGTTGGGCGATGAAGAGGAAAGCACAGTAGGCAATGTAAAAGTTGAAGGGAACGACATCGTGGCTGGGGAGGCATAGGCAGAACCTCCATTCAAGGTATACCCCGAGCTGTGGCGTGTCAAAGACAAGGCATCGGCGGGAGGTCTTGGCGACGCTACAACAGTGAGTTGGCGGTCGGAGTGGGCACATTCCAGTACCGTATCTGCCAGTGACTAGAGATTAATGAATCATAATGTATTGCATGAATGTATGTATACCCTCTAGAACAGTTGTCAGGACCAAGCGATACATCCGCATGAAGGACAAAGCCGGCCCTGCGGAAGAGATTCCTCAAGTCCTGCCAGCGGGGAGCGCACGCGGTAGGGCAACTAAAGAGACAGCAAGTTAGCTCACACATGAGCAGTAGAGTGAAACGACGCACGTTGCCGACAAAAAGCGGGGTGCGTGTATTGTGCGGCAGACGGACGACATCTAAGTGCCGGAGGTGTAAATTTGCAGTGGCCATCTGGATGGCAGCCTCGATGTCATTGTTGGTCGGCGTCATAGGCTTGCCGAATAGCTGCGACGTGGGACGGGCAATGGACATTATCAAGTCGCGAGGAAAATCGAAGCGAGACTGACATCCATGTCGGGCGGGAAAGAGAAGGTGAGCCAGCAATTGCCCTCTGATCGGCTATTACCGGCCGCGGGTCACCGCAGGTATCACGGGTTGGCCGATCGCTATCCGCACCCGTACCCGTGACGGGTTAACCTGCCACGGGTTAGGGTTAGGCCAACCCGTGCTCTTCCCTAGCTTCCTCAGACCGTCGCCAGATGGTAAGCTCCGTCGACCGACAGGCCACCGATGAATCACATCGACGCGAGCTCGTCGCTGAACTTCAACGGCTGCAAGAAGAGCTGAATGGCGTGCAGTCACAGCAGGCTGCCCACGATGATCAGTTGCTTGAAGGCAGTACCAATGCCGGAGATTCACAAACGTCGCCTTCAAGACTTCCACAGACAACAGGTGCGTCTATTTAAAGAGTTGTTGATCATGGAGCTCATCATATTCAGTGCGACGAATTATACAGGGTGGGGTGCCGCCACTCATAACTGCACCAAATCCACGAAAGCGGAAAGGCCGATGCTTGGACGACGATGCCCACAAATCTGACTATGAAGGCTCTGGTGATGACGACGACAAGATAGACGAGTGTGATGCAGGAGTTTTGGAAAATCAAGGTACTGAGTTGATAGAGGTTTTGGCACGCGACTCTGAAATGTGACTTTTTATTGTTTGTGTGCTTGGAGTATGTTCAGAGACTACTTACAAAGGCAATGGACATTGTCTCTTATGTAAATATCCACTGATTCTAAGTTTTCCATGAATTTTCTCGAAAATTTTGAGGATGATATTGTCGTCATCACGGCACACGATGACGAGGGTATCGGTGGTGGCGCCGCCGCCGTCTGATGACGGCGTTCAGTCATGCTGTCAATGACCCGACGGGCAGGAGTGGTGGTGTGACTCACAGAATCGGTGGGCCCTTGGCCTCGACCTCCTCACGTGCACCGCCCTCTTGAAAATTTCGTGATTTGTTTTGTGATTTTTCACTATTTTTTGAGGCCCATATCGTCGACGTCGTGTGCTGCAGCGACGAGAGTGTCGGTGATGACGCCGCCGTCATCAGGTGACAACGTTGAGTCATGCTGCCAGCAGGTCAGAGTAGTGACGTACGTAGGGTGCGGAATTGATGGTCTGAACTTTGGCCTGGGCCTGCTCACGTGAGTGTCTTATTTTTTTCTGATTTTTTTGCAATTTTCTGGGGTGTTTTTGAGGCCCGCGTCGTCAACGTCGTGCGCCACGGCGTGGAGGGCGTCGGTGATGACGCCGCCATCATCGGGTAGTGGCGTTGAGTCACACTGTCAACGACCTGACGTTTGACGTCGGCGCGATGACGTGACTTATGAAGTTGATGGGCCCTCGGCCTGGGTCTCCTCACGTGCAATGCCTTTTTTGATTTTTTTCAATTTTTTGGATGATTTTTCACTACATATTGATGTATATATCGTCGACGTTGTGCGCCACGACGTCAAGGGGGTCGGTGATGACGCCGCCGTCATCGGGTAGCAGCACTGAGTCATGCTGTCAGCGGTTGACGTGACTCGTGAGGTTGATGGGCCCTCGACCTCGACCACCTCACGTGGACTTCCCTTTTCGGCCTGGTATTTCAACATTCTCAAGGTATTTATCGGGGTTCAAGATGGTGGACCGACATCGACTCTCGCTAGAGGGCCGGATGGGGTCGGACCGGTCCGTCTGTTTAGACTGTAAAGGTGGGAACCGCAGGTGCGAAGAATCATTGAGGATGTCCTCGGAGATGGAAGCAATGAACGGGTTCCATGATTCAGGGAGCGAGGTGAGGAGTGTGATTGAGAAGTCGGTCGGGGTGATCGTTTGCTTGAGTGAGGTCAGTTCCGACTCGTATGAGCGCATCATGCGGATGTGCTCCTCAATATTGCCGTCCTCAGGGCATTGGGTGCGGAAAAATTTGCGTCGCGCTAACACAATACCTATAGGACCTTTAGCTTCATACATATTTCGAAGTGATTGCCACGCAGCTTTCGCCGATGCGGCACTCGAGACGTGAACGAGAACGTCATCGGAGACGCGCAGTCGTATGGTGGACAACGCCTTCCGATCGCTCTTCTTCCATGCCGGCTGTTGAGAGGTGTCGGTCAGCAACGCAGCGTCGTCAGCAATATAATCTTCGAGCGAGAGGTCAGTCAAGATGTCAAGCATCTTGATTTTCCAGATGCTGTAGTTGTCGGCACCACAAAGTGGATCGATGCGGTAGACGTTCGAATTTGAGGAAGTTGTTGCGTCGGCCATGGGTGAAGATCTCAAGAGTGCGAAGAGGATAACAGTAGCAGTCAGTCGAAAGAGAAGTGATGCGGATCAAGCCTGGAGCCAAGCTCGACAGGGATACGACGCAGGAGACGAGCGGTAGCGAGGCGTAAGTTCGGTCGAATTCAGGCAGGCTCGGGGCCCATAACCTGTTGAAGCACGGACAGTGAGGACAGGTTGTAGTAGAGTAAAGGCTTATTCAATTAGAGCTGCTCTACGAGCTGTATTAATACTACAGAGTAAATACTAGAATGATCTACCTACTTGGAGGCAATGGAATGGTGTCGTACCTTCCACTACATTCCATTACGTTCTCGCAACAGAGCCAGACTGTCCAGCATGAAGAATGCGAAATACGAAACTCTTGGAATAAGCCGGGCCGATGATTACTTACAAAGTGAAACGAGCCAAAATATAAAGGCTTATGAACGCGTATTGAAACGCGGCCGAGGCGATGGTACATTTTAACTATCCCTGCTGGGACCTGCTCGTTCTCGCCGGTACCACTACCATCGTTTGCGCACAAAGTACGCCAAATGACACGATCTGAAGCGCGTACAGGGCGCTGTCTATGGTACATGAGTAAGGAAAATTAATATATGACAATACAGACATGCCTCAGCCGTCTGTGCAGTAGAGCGACTGAGGAATGGGAGAGGAGCGGAATGCATGTAACCTTGAACTCGCTACATGATACTCATAACGAGATGGCGCGTAATTTGTTAGCCTCTACAGAGCGGACTTGTTGTGCAAATGAAATGAGGCATCGCCCGACAGTTCCGCACCAGGCTCCTCAACAGAAGAGGGCTGCCAGTCAAACGTGAGTGCGAGTGAAGAAACGGACACAGCATTTCACGGACCGAGTTACAAATGCTCGTTTCCACGTTGAGACGGAAAGCGCCTGTGCGCCTGTTGACAAAGCTCGGCATATGTTGTGTATCATGGACGTACTTGAGTCTGCCCAGTGCGGCGCTCGCCACTTCTGGCAGAAAAATGCAGGCTTTGGATCATAACGCTCGTCGACATCAGGTTGCTCATGCCTCGTATGTAGTCGCGCGAGTTGAGGTTGACGAGTAAGCAGATGGTGTATACTGCGCATCGACGAGCTGAGTCATCGTTTTCATCTAGACTTCTTAGTACTCACGCCGTCCCACTGCAATTTTTGGATTTGTGGCATTAAGTTCCGTCCATATTCAGGACTCTTGAAAGGAACGACTCGCTGATGGTGTTGAACAGCACATAGATCATTGTATTCGGGTTGGTTTGTGCCTGAGACCATCAGTATATATGCTAGAAGTTTCACAGGAGCACTTACGGTAATTGCAGTTAACAGAGCGGCAAGTGCCGTTGGGAGGCCTGGACATTGATTGCCGATGAAAAAATATCATCATGTGCTTTCCAGATAAATACCTGTACTGAAAGTGAATATTATCTGTGTCAATCGACGGTGAAGAAATTTCAGTTACACAGAGACAACTCTCGTTGCGAACCACGTACCAATCTGTTGATCATATCTGTTGTACGTCGAAATCCAGACTCGGACTTCGATGTGTGTAAGAGATATATGATTGTGCCAGAAATGGCCAGGTCTGTTACAGTGGTCAAGGTGTTGGTGGTAATAAGAAGGTCGTCGAGCTGTGAAATCACCGAAAAGCTTCTGCCAATTTAGAAATTCATAGCGAAGAGCAAACCTTCGACTCCTGCAATTCACCAAAATATGCTTTGCGAGACCTTGTTCCTTCGTTACTCAAAGATTAATACGACTGGGTGGGAAACGCACCCTAAGATGGAGTATGCTGTTGCATCAAGTTCAGACTCGATGAGAAACAATTTTTGCCTGAGATCTCTAGAGCTCACCTATCCAGGTACCTGTGTCATCGTGAACTCAGCAAAAGTGATGTCGTATAACTTCAGCTGAGGAATCTTACCATTTGCACTACAACTCAGCAAAGACTGGGGGGGAAAACAATCCATGAGAACAATATAAGGAATACGAGATTTCACCCACCAGAAGTGCTGCAAAAGCGAGTGCGAAAGGGTTTCCGTTCGTTTTTAATACTTAAAGGTCAACAAGTGAAATGGCGAAATGCTCGGAGTATTGTAAATGCTTACGCATATAGATCCGCCAAGAATAAAAGCTGTGGAGGTTAGAATTTAGACTATTTTTGTCTCTCATGAATGAAACGGTACATACTGTTGCGTGAAGAAGGCAAGAAAACCTGTCAGTATGACCTGATATAAGTCCATAGGAAGTCTAGAAGTACATCGGTGAGCTAGTCAAAATAGAATCAAAACTAGTGTACACACAATTCCATCCTTCTGGTCGCCAACGCTTCCAGAGTCGTGACGGCATCTATGTGCGACAAGATGACAAGCAATAAAACTTTTTCCGACGAATGATATGTGTACTCACCTGTGACGAAGCCGCGATATTCGGCGACCGTCACCATGATCATTTGCGCAGTCTCAAGCGCCAAAACAATCACGACCTGAGCATGAGTCCACATTAGAGATTGTGGACTCGGTTTTATCAAGTTCAAGCGAAAATGTTCTTGGATCCTCACTTACCAACAACTGGATCGCCCAGGGATCCTTCTTGATGTACGTGCTAAAATAGAACCATCCTTGCACCAATGCAACTATAACGCAGTTATATGTGCTCTGAGATTGTTTCAATATAATATGATACGGCACCTCCAAACGAACTTTGCCAGTGACACGAGATACAGGAAAAAGGTCAGCCAACCTCCAAAGGGATTGAGACTGTCGACATGAGCTCACAGCGTCACAACAATCTGCACGTCGAAGAGAATGCCGATGCTGTTCGAACTCGTCAGTTATGCTTTGAGCCTGAGGTCTGATCAAATGAAATCGGACTTGCGTAGTATTGAGGGAAGCCATTGCGACAAGAAGAGCGAATAGTGTCTGGTGCACTCGAGGCGTCTCCAGCTCTTCAGGGTGCGAGTCTCATGGGGATTTAAGGCGATGTCCTGTCAAAATCTCGCCACATCATTCATTGGATGAAAGCGGAGACCACAATGCTATGCTTGGTGAAGCATTTTGCATAGATAGAATCTATAAGCCGTGCACTTGCGTTATTAATACACACCGTTTCATACGGAGCTGTCTTCCGCTAGACATGGACGGTGGAAGGACGAGCACCGCTTAGCTGAACAGACGTCCGTCAGGTAAGGTCGTTGTAACAGCACTGAATCAACTTACGTGCGGCCAACTGCCAATCGAAACTCGAGAAAGGATGTCTGGCCTGGGTCAATGCAAAGATGCGTAGCGCGGCATCATGGCATCATGGCTCCGTTGATCCGTGCATCTGAGCGAGCAAATGAGAATGCGAGTAACAAAAAAAAAAACAATACGGAAATTTTTCTGAAGAGCTGGCCGGAACTTTTGATCTAGATCTGTGACAGAAATGGTAACGCAGAAAACTGGATGCTTATGCATAGGCCATGCATCAGCGCTAAGCGCTCAGCAAAAGTCGATCCGAGTAGAACACGCTGCTTCATTCACCCTGTCATCTTTCCGAAGTTTGACACCCCCGTTCCGGCCCGCAGAATACAATGGATTTCGGCGACTCGGAGAATTTATGCATCCGTGTACCATTAAAGGTCTAAGAACCTGATGGAAGCTGGCTTACTCGGTGTCCTAATATTCATCTCAATATGCTGCATATTGAGTCCTTGCGTTCAGATACACGGACTCCGTAATTGTCGCTCATGTGCTCGACGTATGTAATCATTCAAACCGTTCTTCCTATATCAGAAGTTGTAGATCTTGTTCTCATGTTATAGAAACGCTGCTCGTTTGCACGCCGAGATGCCCGACGATTCCATCTCCAACCACTAGACAACGTTGCAACGCATGGACTCAAGCGTCTCAACACTGCTTGTATTTACCCTACCCTTCTGGTTGGTTTCGCGACTCTGACCTCAACCGCTTCAACATATACTGAGAATCTGATCCATCTTCATGTCATCGTCATCAGCAGGGCCTTTTGCGAGTAAGAAGTATGGAGAGCTCACCCTACTCGAGCGCATCGGACTTATCGCCATCATGGCGAAGCTCTGTATGTCTCCAGCTACAAAATTCCAAATAAAATGGACGTTGACGAGCGCAACGCGAAAGCGTTTATCTTGTTCTCAGATCTCGTAACTAACCCGTTCTCAAAACGCACGTGAAGAAATCAGATGGAATTCCGGAACATGTTTCTCCATCGCTCAGTGCCAATCGATCATGCCACCGCCGCCAGAAATTTCGGCATACGAGAGTTATATGAAAAGTGAGAAGATGGAGTGAAAAATGGCGGAAACGGGGGAAGGGGGACATGTTTTTTGGTTCGGTAAAAAGGACGCCAGGAACGTTCTGTTCTTCATACACGGTTTGTGCTATTTAACGAGCTGTTCCGATTTTATGCCAATCCTTTCTCAGGTGGTGGGTTCGTCGTACCACTGGGAAGCATCTACCCCTCTTTCCTGGGGTACTTGTGCAAGCAGCTGAATATGCGTGGCATTGATTTCAGTATTGCTATGCTAAGTTACAGTATGTGACGAGAAACTAGGGTGCTGCATATGCTGACATTGTTCTTAGGTATATGCCCTGATGCTCCCTTTCCGCTAGTCTTGAAACAAACAATCTCTGCGTTGAACTCGCTGATAGATGATGGCCTTTCACCAGAGCGCATCCATCTGTGTGGTGATTCCTCCGGCGGTAATGCGATACTTCAACTGCTTTCGCACATACTCCGTCCTCTCGAAGACGTTCCATCGATAGCGCTCCAAAACCAGTCATTTGGAATCGTGATTCTCATGTCTCCGTACGTTTCGATGACCGCTGATTCACCGTCACACTTTTGAGAGACTGGACGCGACTTTTGGGGGCGCAAGGTGCTGAAGGAATGGGGTGCGGTGACACTCGACTACATTGCGTCTCTCGAGGACGCAGGGAAGCACCTGACACCTTAATTGGAAGGCGTCAAGGCCCCGGATGATTGGTACTCAGGCGTGCAGGCGCTTGCTCCATATGTGCTTATCACCGCCGGGGAGTACAAGCTACTGTTGGACGATATCGAATCTTTCTTGAAGACGTTCAGAACGCATCACGGCGAGGTAACGGATTTCCTGGAGGAGAGAGCTATGCATGTGTCTCCGCTTGCGGATGGATTTTTCAATGAGACCAAACGTACGACACCGACCACTCAGAAGATTATTGACTGGCTTGAAGCACGCTGCAAGGCTACGAAGTAAACAAAATCATTGCATGCTACATATGGTGTGCAGTTCTTCGCGTTCGATCATTTGTTTGCATTATTTGATCGTGAGTCACGTTGTGTTTACAGGACTTCATGTTATTATTTGACTATTCTTGACATGTAACAGTTCGTTATGCGAAATGTCTGTCAACCGCTTTTCCGTGGCCTTATCGATTCCCATATGTATGCCATCGATTAGTAGTCGGGACTCGGCGTTCCCTTCTTGCGGCATCAAGCAGTCGGTCAAGTGGCTACATATCCGCATACCCGCACATATCATCATTGTTAGAATATTGGGGTAACTATTATTCTGTCTCCCAAAATTCCGAAATCCAAGTTCATCAACATGTCTTTACGCTCAGACGACAAATCGCTGCATGTGTGCCGATAATGACTATTGTCCCTCGGAACGCCATTCTGTATGAACTGCGTTCCGTGAACTTCCGTCAGTCGTACTTCCCGTTGAAAAGAACTCTCAAACGTTTCTCGGCTCTCCGGCAGCTAGATAACCGCCATACAATACCTGTCATCTGCTCTCCCGCCGCCATCTCGAGCGCTTCTTTCTTCCGGTCCGCATGTTCTCGAGTCTCTCGTGACCATCCTCAACGCGTGCGACGGGTCCCTAATCGTGCTTTTGATCAGGCCGGCTGAGAGCAAAGCCCACTGTCCCGTCACAAATCAAAACCCTCATCGATACTTAATCCCCTAAGGCTCGCATCGTTTCCTCGTGAACTTTCACGTTCTCTTCTATCCTCTCTTCACTGGCTTCGCACGTAAACATGTCTGGGAAGTCGAAGGAGGAAGCACAGTATGACACAAAAAATATCGAGGACATCGACGGTGCATCTACCCGCGTTCGCGCTGCTTTGAAAGATGGTGTCCCCCACTATATGGGATTGTGTGGAGATCCACTGATATTTGCTATAACCGTTACGGCAACTTGCGGTGCGTCCATTGCTTTGTGAAAACATTACTTGACCTCATCTCAAAAAAAAAAGCATTTCTCCTGGTAGGTTATCTGTTTCAGCTACTAGACCCATTCTCAGTTCGACGCGCAGTTTGGATATGACCAGGGTGTTGTGAGCTTGAATCCGTTCTGCCGCCGGATTCGCAATCCGATTCGGTTGTCTCCAGATGTCCGGCATCATCTCTGCGCCACAGTTCTATCGGATATTTCACGACTTGAATCCCGACAGCGTGGGGAGCTCGCACGCGGCAACGATGCAGGCGTTCTACACTGCGATTTACGAAATTGGATGCCTGTGTGGTGCTATATTCTCACTCTTCTTTGGCAACAGGTTCGGTCGCCGCCGTCTCATCACGATCGGTACGCTCGTCCTACGGTGTTATGTGTCAACGTCGCCTGATGATCGTGTGTAGGCGCCTGCTGGGTTATCGTCGGTACGATCATCCAGATCACCCCGATACCCAAGTACGTGTATTTCGTCCTGTTTTTCCTCGTCTAAATTCCTTTCAGTCATCATGCCGGTGTCCACTTCGTCATTGGCCGTATTGTGACCGGTCTGGGAAACGGCATGAACACGGCGACCGTTCCCAGCTGGCAGGCGGAGTGCTCAAAAGCCGGGAATCGTGGTCTTCACATTTGCATCGAGGCGTCCATGATTGCCATGGGCACCGTAATTGCTTATTGGGTAAGCGACCTTTTTCGTATTCGATAGTCATGACAATTTTACCCTCTAGATTGACTTCGGACTAAGCTATGTGGACACGTCGTTGTCATGGCGGTTGGCGTGCACCTCATGGATGTGACTTCAGCTTACATGGGTTTATAGACTCCCGATCGGACTGCAGATCATCTTCGCTGTCCTGCTTATCCTAGGGGTTTCCCGCCTTCCAGAATCGCCGCGATATCTATTGTCTACAGGACAACGTGAAGAAGGCGTCCATGTCGTTGCCGCGCTTGCTGGAGAACACGTCGACTCGCCATACACGAAACAACAGGCGCACATCATCACAGAGGCGCTCGAGGCAATTGGCGAGCTCGAGATCAAGCATGTCCTCACGGGCGGCCCGTCGCAGCATCTCCGACGCACCCTCATCGGGGCTTCAACGCAATTCTTCCAGCAGGTTGGCGGATGCAACGCTGTCATTTACTTCGCGTGAGTGCATTCGGCAGGCTCACTAAGTTCTCACTGACATGGATATCAACAGCCCGGTCATCTACGAAACGTATATCGGACTCGATCGACGGATGTCGTTGGTCTTGGGAGGTGTCAACTCGACGGTATACGCGCTTTCAGCATTCGGTTCATATCCGATGATCGAGAAGCTCGGACGCCGAAAGATGTTCTTCTGGGGAACGGCGGGACAAGCGCTTTCAATGGTAAATGACTAGCTTGTATTTTTCGGAACAGGAGACGTTACGTATGTCCAGTTTTTGGCGTCATTCTGTCTCATTCCGTATGATGAGCAAGGAAAGATGAATAGCAGTGCTACATATGGTGCTGTCGTCGGTCTTTTCCTATTTTTAATATCATTCGGATGGTGAGTGTACGAATGATGCCTTGGGGACGGGTAACTGACAGACAGGGTGACAGTACTTGGCTTGAACTCCCGTGGCTCGTACCGGCTGAAATAAATCCAAACGCCATCCGGACGAATGCCAATGCCATAAGGTACGTTCGAAACGTCTCTCCCGTCTACGTAACTTCAAGGCTCACCGAAGGTGTTCAGCACAATGACGAATTGGCTATGGTATGTTCTCAGCTATCGCGTGTACTAACCTTGCTTCCTATTGGTTTCCGAACGCAGGAACTTCGCTGTCGTAATGTGGACGCCGCCGATGCTCGACTCCCTCGGTGGCTTCGGGACGTTTCTATTTTTCGGCACAGTCAATATTTGCTTCTTCCCTTTCATCGCCGCGTTCTATGTCGAGACGCGAGGCCGATCGTTGGAGGAGATCGACATCGTCTTTGCGAAGGCGTACGCCACCGGAGAGTCTTATGTCGTGGTCGGGAACGCGCTTCCGCGGCTCACGCCGTCGGAGATCGAGTCGGAGGCCGTGAGGTGGGGGTTGGCGACCGTTGCAGATGCGTAGTAAAACAATTTCGCTGTTCCATGTAAAGAAAAAAAATGCGCTTTTGTGTTCGCTACCAACTTTGAAAACCAAGTCTCATCAAGAGTCTACGCTCTTTGCCTGCGAGTCACATTTGCCATTGTCAACCAAGTTTCCCAAAATGACCAGCATTGACTAGCTACCAGCACCAAAGATATAAATGTCTCCCATGCTCACTCACTAGACGATTGATTAGCTCTGTGAATCCGGATTCCGCGTACATCTTCGAGCAAGACAGCAACTTCGACACCGAGTCGGACTGCAAATCGGAGTGTCCGTCCCACGGCAATCAATAGACGTGATCACCGTCGATAATAATACTCTTCCCGTTTCTCGCTGATGATCTTTCAAAGCGACCACGACATGCAAGCTCTAAATTCTTCTCACTCACAATCGGACGATGCGGATGATTCTGCTTCAGATCTTCATCCATGCATGCATGCCATACTTTTAATGCGTTCAAATACTTGTCGCTCGGCCCCTCCTTCAATTCGCAATGCACTAGACGCGAAACGGAGCAATCTTCGTGAACTGGAGTCCAACATTCGAAATGCTACCAAAGAAAATACTGAAGAGTCAAGGCGTACAAAAAACCTGAAATCAAGACGTTCCCACCTTCTAGAAGAGATAAATCTTCTGCAGAGCGTATTCTCTCCCGTTTGGCGCGTTCCACCGGAGATCCTAGCACTGATGTTCCGCCTTGCCATACGTTCACACGGAACGCTGTTTGTGCATCTACTGCATCCTATTTTGTTGACTTGCTACCACTGGCATGAAGTGGCCGTGTCGGCTCCCTCGCTCTGGGCGACGCTCGTCCTGCCGGTCGCTTTGCCGGCGTATCATGGAACCCGTCGCGAGCTCCCGCCAATTAGTTGTCGGATGAATTGGCTTAAAAGGTCTCGAGATCTTCCTCTCGACCTCATGCTAACTTCCCCGAAATTCTATGACTGGCTTCCGATCCCGGAACCTTTTGCTGATGGTCTCATCCGTATCTGGGCGGAGATGCACCGTGCCAATGTTTGGAATCGACTGGAGTGCTTAAGCATGTTCAACATGGCTTCTGATTCTCTCGAGCGACTCGCTCTGCCACAGCACGCATTCCCGCGTCTGCGGACATTCGAGCTACAAGTGCGACGTCGTTACGACACCATTCAGCTCCCCCAACTTGCTCATTGCCTCACGATGCGGGAGGTATTCCTGGACTTGAGATGCTTCATACACAATTCGCTCATGCATTTCTGCCCGTGGAAACTCATCACAGATTTGTGCATTGTTGGCTACGCCTGGACGATGCGTGACGTCCTTATTGTGCTAGCACAGTGTGCGACGCTACAGAGATGCAAACTGAGCTACAGTGATGCACCGGACTCCGTGTTCGGCACGCTTGCGCTCGATTTGGGCTCACGTATCAACTTGGGTGCTCTTGTTACGCTTGACTTCTATGCGAACGCATATTGCGGTATCGTAGAAGTGTTGCAACAGTTTTGCTGTCCTCGGTTGCGCAACTTCAGCCTCACATGTGCCTCTCCCGGGCCAGCCTGGAAGGCATGCCTCGCGGCGTTTGCTGACAGGTGCCCTTTGCTGGTCAATATGTCTCTGGACATTCTTTCAGGCGATATCGACGCGTCAGAATGGCCGTTGTCCTCCTTTAGTGGCGTGCGCCATCTGCGTATCCCTCACTGCGGACCCAAAGATTTCGCGATAAGCCTTCTGAACGACATAACAGAACGCGACGTTGGTTCTCAGCACCCCACAGCACCGTTGTTCCCTAATCTGCTTACACTTACAATTGACAAAAGGAGCAGAAGCGATGGTGATAGGTGCTTGTGTTCCGCTATCGCACGTCTTCTTTTGTCCCGTTGCTCTGTACAAGGAGGCAGAGGCGCCGGTTTAGAAGAGTGTCGTGTTCCACTGGAACTGCACGCAATTCTTCTCGAGCAGATGAAGCCAGTCGTCGAGAAGAATATCATCAGAATACGGCAACCAGAACCGTCGCTGCGTTATCTCTGGGGTTTTGCGTACGGTCACCCGTTTTGGGAACGCATATACCGACTATAATTGATGTATTTAACCACCGTGGTCGTATGATAGTTCAAACATTGTTTGCGAAGGCTGGGAGACCCTTTCTGAAGTGTGTGTGCTCAGACACTGGATCACCATTTGCATCGTCAGTCAGAGGGTTGCCACTATTTTTTCGAGACTGGTGCAATGCGCACCGTTCCATGTACGTTAATGCGGGCAACAAGTGTATTTTACAATGGTGATGCTTTTTTTCGTTTAGACGCCACGAATGCTCAGTAACTCAACTGGTCCGAGTGCGGGAGCAGATTGTTCAAGGATACTTGTACCGCCTCCTCCTGTCCGAGACTCATTGAGAAGAATCAATACCCAACTTACTGCGCGGATTAGCCGTTGTCTCAACCGCGAAGTCGGCCGTCTCATATGTCGGCACTGCGGTTCAGTTTCTATCCAAGTACGAAGGCTCCCTAGCGGTCTCCGTCCAACTTCCGATCGAGACTTGCAAAATGTACTTACACCATCTCATGTGGATACGCTATGATGCCACCGTGTCCTTCTGACCTGATTTAGGTGCAACTAGTCAGCGGTGGTGTCGACATACCCCAGCTGTAAACCTGGAAGATATTCGTATCGAAGCTTGCAACTTTCACACGGCTTTCATCTTTCGCCTTTGAAAGCACGACCAAATAACTGTCTTGGAGCGATGCTCATATTACCCATGATCGCCAGCGACCTGCTTGAAGGCTAGGCTAGTCATCGCCAACAAATTTGCCTTCGTTTTGGAGAAAGGAGCGGAAAAAAGCGTTAACGCCATGCATTCGCTGCATTACCTCGCGTTGACAGAACCAAGGTGCGCCTGGAATTTGGATGTCGGATCCTTCACTCTTCTTTCGTCCATGACGTCAGACCGAAAAGGTGCATTTCAATGACGATCCCACAAATTAGGTGCTTCGAGCAGTTGTTGCGGCGAGCAAAAACTGAATTCTAAAACATGACCTAGAAAGGTCGACATAGCTCTATACGACGAAAGTGAGCGTTAACGTAATTTGTAGACGCAGAGTAGAGTAAATAGCGTCAAGGAGACTCTAGTCGTTCTCCTATATGTCCAAGAAATACTTTCACTTTTTGCGAGCGAACAATTTGAACAAAGCTTTCAGAGGACTGCCGCGCCTGACGCGGAACAGCCACGTCACAGCGTAGGCCAAGAATATCTGGCAGAAATGAATGTTAGCTACGAGCAAGCCAGTCCCCTTCCCAGCAGAGACGTACATTGAAGACGACGAAGACAAAGACAAGACCGAAGTCGCGCCAATGGTGAGAATAGTAAATGTTGAATATAGGTCCGAGGATGGCATCGGAGTCGTCTACCGCGCAAAAATGACACGACGATGTCGCGTTTGGATTTGTGAGATAGCCGCCAGAGCTCGAGATGTAAGTATCCATGTATTCGCCGCACGTCTGTCCCGAGGGCGGAATGACAGTCACGTACTCGGACTCGCTGCAAACCACCTTGGAATGGCCAGCAGCGTAACCGATGAGTCCTTCACATAGCAAACTCGTGAGCTCAGCCCCAACTACAGTGGCAAATAGCACACCTTCGATGATATAAGTGAAAGGAGCCGCTCGGTACCTGCACATCCATTATCTGGTGATTATATTGACGAAAACAAAATCAGACTTAAATCCATTGCCACCATCCTAGCTGAGAATACAGCTGCGTCGTACCATTACTAGAATGCGGATTGAATTGTGTGAATGACAGAGAAGTAAAGCGGGACGTACAACGTGATAACGAAGGACTGCAGCATGACGAAGAGGATATCACCAATATCAGAAGTTGGACCCAGCGCGGCAACAGCAAGTCCAAACGCTGTGTGGTAGATGGGGAATGCAATGCCGAGCATTAAATACACGTATCCTCCGCGGTCAGTCGGGAAGCCGACGGTCCAGTACCAGACCAAAAAATAGAGCGCGGCGACGAAAATGTTCCACATTACGTCAGAAAGAATCTGGGCGGTAAGCAGTGCATGCCAACTGTCCAAATAATGATTTGTGAGAATTTTTTTCATGAAAATAACGGGACACTTGCTAGTAGATGTGACTGGGTCTTTCGCGAATCTCGAAGATATCTCGCATCTTACAATACGGAACCAAGGCCTGGCCAACCATCGGGAAACTGCGAAGACGTAACTAGTCGTTCAAAAAACAATTGAGATCAGATGACAACGCACCTCAAGAACAAAGACATGAACAGCGCCATAATTTTGCTCTGAACACCCTGCACGGAGGCATCGGTCTTAAAGAACGTAAAGCCGATGAACAGCCCGCCGACAATGTTGAGCACAGTCTTGCCAAAAGTATAGCCAGGGTTGCGCCAATGGTACGCAAGATCGCGGCGCAGGAGCTCTTTGAACTGGTAAACCCAGGGCTGAGCGTACTCTGTGTGCAGGACCGTGGACACCGTGCCTGCTGCACGTTCTTCGGAGTGAATTTGTTCGATTTCTCGAGCGACTTGCATCGACTCTGGCGCGTCAAGCCAAATCTGATACCAGTCAAGGACGCTGCGCGCAGTGGCACCTGCGCCGACAACATCGAGCATGTATTCCGCAGGATTTTCCGTTGGACCGCACTTCCTCGCACCGTTGCGCTCGAAGTAGCTGATCAGTGTGGCGGAGTTCGGACCAATGTCACCGAAATATACGGTTTCCCCGCCCTTACGCAAAAGCAAAACACGATCAAAAACCTAGCTCTCACACTTAATAGTCTCGTCTCCAAATGAGGAAATGGATTCACCTGGAAAAGCTCCGCAGATGGCTAGAAATAACGTGTCAGTAATCAGCGTTACACCGTTTACTCATAATTACTCGTTACCTGATGAATCCTAAAAAGAGTATTGTTGAACCGTCGACCACTTCTGCAAAGGGAGAAACTTACGTGCATAATATTGCTTGTCCTTGTTTTGCTAGATCGCGCAAAAAGGTCACAATGCCCCAGGCACTCTTGGAATCGAGTCCCGACGTCTACAAGAAAATTATCACTCATGTTTCCCACTCAAAACAAAGAATTCATACCGGTTCGTCCAGGAAGAGTAACAATCGAGGCTACAACATGGATTAGCAATGCTGCAGGAGAAAAATAGAGATCACGCACTTTTGCAGCGAGCTCGACACCAATGGTGGTACGCTTCAAATGCTCGGCACCTAGGGAACCAACAGCCGCATCACGGTACTCCTCTAGTCCACAGACTTTGAGAAGTTTGTCAACGCTTCGAACTGTCAAACATGTTGACAATAAATTTGAGAAATTGGGACGTACTATTCCTCCTTCTCAGACAAAGACGAGCCCGGCGGCTGTCTCATCATCGCAGAGAAAAGCAGCGCCTCGTAAACGGTATCCGTCCACAAATGCGTATCCGTTTGTTGACAATAACCGCTTGTTGTCAATGAAACTAGTTAGCGTAACGCAAAGAGGTGGAATATATACACACGTCTGCGCCTGGAAATCCATGGGAAGGGGCATGCCGTTGACGAGCATATCACCAGTAATTACACCCACGTCCGTACGTTGAGCCAGTACGTTCAGCAGGGTCGTCTACGCAAGGAAATAATGCGTGTAAGATGTAGGGCAGAAACCCGATTATGAAACATACCTTGCCTGCACCACTTTCTCCCATCAACGCAGTCAGCTTGCCAGTCGCAACATAGCCAGATACGTCATGCAAGAGACGACGCTTCTCGCCTGTCGCTAACGGTATGTGATACTCGATATGCTCGAACGTGAAGGTATCGTGGCTGGCGTGTGACACCAAATGCACTTCCTCTTCCTTCGTGGCAAAATCCTTCCCTTCGGGGGTGCCGTCACGCGTTGCAGCAAGAGCATGTTGGCGAGCTTCACGCTTGCGCGACTTTCGACGCTGAGTCTCGTTATACAGAACAACGTTCTGCAGGCCACTTTGTCCGGACCTAAATTCAGTAAAGAAGAACTACAAGAGGTTGAAGCCCGCCCAGTAGCCGAGAAGAATGCCGAGATTCTGTAACTAGCGTTACAATACCCGTTGCAAGAGAAGCAAGAAAGCGACTCACCATCCAGGTGTGAGACCAGCGGAAGTTGAACGACAGCTCGACGTAGCGTGAGCCACTTACAGTAGCTTGGCCGGGTAACGCCCCAACTGTGGTGCACACTTGATTGGCGAGTGAAATGTTTTCGTATCCGTATCCCGACGGCACCAACTGGTCGCAAGGTCCGTTGATAGTGCGGAACTCGTTCGTCAACAGAGACTCAAATGACCAGCGGATAGGCTGTTCAATATGAAATCACTTTTCACGAAACTGCCCGACACACGAGTCTGTTAAAAACTCACGTTTAGATAGCTAACCCACTTCAGAGCACCAATCATGCTCGGGACCGGAAGAAAATAGCCTGAAAAGGCACGTTGAGAACGTCAATGCTACTACTACCACCGTTGAATGACGCACCATTGTACAACATCGCAGCAAGGACGCCAATACCCGAAATACCTTGGGCAGCTGCTGTGAAGATTGCATTAAGGCATGAGCTAGTGGTTTCGAATATTGTGAATGAGAACTAACCTGCCGACTTGAACATTGCCGCCGCACAGCGGAAGAACACGCGCATGGTAAGAGCGGTGAGGAAGACGAACAAGAAATAGGTACTGTATACGTAGCCCAGGTGACCGTCAGTTCTCGCAATAAGATGTTGGCAATTGAAACTTACAAGACTTGGCTTGCGTGCAATTGGAGACCGGGAACGAAATACAGAAAGAGTGCCCACACCACCATTGTGAAGAACATGACGGGAATATCAAGCAGATTGAAAGCGATTGCATCGATAACTTAAAAAGGTAACCTAGCGTGAGAAGCAATAAGGTAACCATACATAGTGCTCACAGGGATGGTACCAAGCCCAGAGTTGCTGGCGATGGATAATTTTGCGTTGCGGGTACAGCATGGGCACCTGAAAGGCGAATGTTAGACGCGGAATGTTGGGCGCGCAGTACATAGCACACGAGATATTCTCAGAAACAACTTCGCTACTAACCTCGCCCATTGTGGCCAAGGCAGGAAAGACAACGGCCCAGAAAAGAACACAGCCACGAGAGAAGAAGGCCGACGTGTGATCCGACATCTTGGTGTATGCGGTGGCGACCAGTACCGCCTGGAATATATGTACGCTGAAATGGCATGTCGATTACTACCCTTCAACGCTTATTGACGAACGAGAATATGATGTAGCAAGAAAGACACGAGTGTGTACGAGGTCGAGGCATGAAATGACTCACCACATATAGATGATCAGGGCAAGCGAGTTGCCTTTCGTGATCTGCATACGACGGCGGATAATCGCACGCGCCTGCAAAGAGGGTGAGATTACGAATGAAGACTTGCTGCCACAGCGCTCTTCGCGGGCGCTCTCTCGATAAGCCGCCGCACGCGTCGGGCTACCACCCCGCTCTCCAGGCCGAATGCCCATCTCGGCGCAGTAAGCATCAATATCCGCGCGATTATCTTGGCCGAAACGCGATGCCTGGAAGGCCGCAACGAACTCCTCAGGTGTGCGCGGAGGGTTCGCCAGTGCACGCGGAACACGTGTCGTGGCGTCCGTCACGGAGACCAGGAAGTCTGCGGTAGTCTGACGAGGGGCGGGTTCATAACTGCAATTAGGTCGGTTAGAAATAGTAGACCTTTCCGGGAGAAGACAGTGGAGTGAAGGAAAAGGTGCACACCCAAGATCGACGAAATACTGCTTCGCGGTTGACGCAGGCCCGTAGTAAACCATGCGACCGTGAGAGATGAGGCAGACCTAAAGTGCACTTAGAGAAGATAATTGACATAGATTCTACGACGTATCCGGTGTACCTTGTCAAACAAGCGATACAGCGGCTCACCGGCCTGGTACAGCGCAGCGACGTTGGTCATATGCGAAACATCTGAAGCGACACGGAGCGCCTGTGCGAATTCCAGTGCCGTCGACGAATCAAGACCGCGTGTTGGACTACCGAGGCCCATGATTAGCACCATGTACCCAACACAATGTCACCGAGCAACTCACTTATCCCAGCATGCCATATATGCGCGCGCGGCGAACACTTCCGCTATGCTGATACGCTTCTTCTCGCCACCGGAAACACCACGCAGCATCGCGTCGCCTACGGGTGTGTTTCGTGCGTGCGTAAGACCGAAGACAGAAAGGAGTCTCCGTGATGACATTCTCGTAGCAGGGCGACTGCGACCCGATCTGCGCTACGCCCTGGGGAGCGCGGCAAGAGGCGGCAAAGCGTAGAGTCTGTTCAACGCTGAGAGACGGAAAGTGCACATCCTTTTCCGGGCAGTAGAGCACGTCGCCCCGAAACTCCTTTTGCAGTTCCTCGGGGGTGAGCGCGTCATAGTGGATCTTATTTCGATGGATATTGCTGATCAGTATAAAGCATTATCGACGAACATGTTCAACTCACAGAGCCCGTGACGGAGTGGTACTCTTCGCGTTGGTTAGCAATGGCTTTAATGAATGTCGAGCAACCGGCGCCTGGACTTCCAAGGACGACTGACCAAGTTAATGAGTTGGAGGAATGATATCATTTTTACCATGCAAAGAATGGTGAAAGTGGAGATCATGGAAAATGTCAGAATACAAAAAGAAATGATCAAGACTCACGGATCATCTCTCCAGGACGAGCCACACCTTGGAAGTCGTTGATGATCGTGCGCAGGTGCGGGTGACGTGCTTCCTGAATGGCATTGAAAATGGCGCGCGGAAGTTAACCATGGACGCGAAAGTAGGCTGTGTAGCGGCTTCCGATCCCACTCCAACGACAGTCAAACCATCGAAAACAACGCCAAGCTTCCGAGTATGCAACCCGGCGGACTTACGACTATGATGAGATTCGGTGAGCCAATCAGCAATGAGAGACAGGTGCACAAGAAATTTGAAGATATAATACATCAAAATCAACACAATCCCTTGACGGATGAACCAGACAAAATAGACTAAAGAGCACATTGCAGCTCATGTTGCCAGGTTCCCATGCCGTAGAAAGCGCGAAATTGGATCCAAAACTACGTGAAGACGAGAACGCGCCAAGAAAATACTCACAACCTCTCGAACTGACGAAGCGTCTCCTCGAAATCTATGCCTTGTTCCGTCTTTTCAGAGTCGGTGGGAGAATTGGGACGATCGCACTCATATGCGCCCTTCTTGGGCGGTATCTCGCTCATCGAAACAGGCTCCATTCCGACGCTAGCCGTTCCTTCGGAAGTCATGAAGAAGCAAGTAAGCGGCAGCAGCTCACGGTAGAGTCAAACGATGGATATATGGCAAACTTCAGATCAAATGGGCGAAACTTTGACGCTCCCCCGCGTTGCCAGAGTCGGGACCTGTGGGTGCAAAGCAGAAAATGCGCAATCGGCGACGCGTTCTTGAGTATTCAGATCTGTCAGAACCAGAGGCGAATGTAAGGCTTGCGCCAACAGTGTACTGATGGATCATGGATGACGCTGATATTAGGAAGTTTCCTCCAGACCCTCGGGCAGTGCCCGATGCTGACTGTCCCGATAGGTTTCACGTAGAAGCCCGTCCCCTTCGAGTACCTTCTCTCCGTGTGATTGTCATGGCTGTCCATTGAACTGACGAATCGGAAGGTACGGCCGCCTGGCGATAGCCAGTAAGTGGAGTAACGATGCGGTATCCATCGAACTGGACGCGCGCTGATGGATCCCGTTAAGCTCGGGCAATACTACGCTGTGCTACAGTGCGAGTTTGTTGCCAAGTATCGTTATATCATGAAGACGCGTTGTTCGAAGGAGGGAGTCATTCCTTCCGCAACATCTATACCATAAAATGGCCTTCTGGAGTAGGACGGCGCCATCGAATATAAACAATCCAACGAACAACGAGCCCATACCAATTCGATAGCCTTCGGGCAGAAGAACGCTTCAAGCTGTCAGACCGAACCCGCGTCCATAATGATGCAGGTACATTTGAAATACGGCCAGGTTTATCTGGTGTATTTCAAATACATAAGCCCCGATTAACGGCCGCGGTGACCCAAAACTGTAATTCGTAATCTCCGAGTCGTTGATCTCCGAGCTTGAATATGCACCCAGTCGAAAGCAGCTTCGTGTTCGACAAAAAATCCGGCCTGCGGCGCCTTAGAACCACGTTCATGTCCGACATGGGCTCGGACATCTGCATCAGAGCGCATATTCCGGGGTGTTTTGTTCACATCTTCTGGCTTGGTCTCTGATGGGCACAACTTCGACAGAGTCAAGTCTATGCTGGGCGTTCTGTTCATCCGAGTGAGGATTCGGGATCGTAGATTCTTCTTCTCGTGTTGGAGACGGCGTGACGCGAGCTACTTTGCTGGCGACGTCGAAGGACAAGTTGCAGCACCGGCAGGGAAGTCAAGCTGGGTGCGATCACGTGATGCATCTTTCCACGTGGCCCCGCTGTCGCGCTCTCGGTGCGCACTGCGCGCTCGGCGCTCGGCGCTCTTCATCGATGCATCGTTCATCTCGTGTCCCTCAGCCTCTCCCGGCGTTTTCTGTTTTCCAGCCCACCTTTGTCTTTGTGTTGGAGGTACCTAGGTACATTGGCCTTCTTTCGACCTGGGCCTCCGCCTCGTTCAAACAGGTGACCGTTCCCATCACGTGACTCTGACCGCCTACGTTTCCCCCAACCGGTTTATAGGCCATGGTCCGTGACCCCACCCGTTCCACGCAAGACACAAACCCACCCACTGTTCTTGATGACATTGTCCGGTGTCGTGAGCCGAGTGGCTGACCTGCTCAGTAGCGATTCACAAAATGTATGAATAGATACGATAGCAACTGGACCATGCTGAACAAAGTACAGCAGTGCGCTGAGTCTTGAACGGGATGGATCAGTTAGAGGCGGGGATACATGGCGATCATGTAGAACCTATGCACTGGACAATCTCCGCCTAGACAAAACCGCGCGAATCCTTCAAAATGAGTGCTTTGGTGAAACAGACTGATTAGCAAGGAGGTGCTGTTACCATACATACTGCAGGAGTGTGATTTTGTCAAAAGTTATAGTGCTTATCGGAAAGTTGGGCAAGACACCTACTGTGGGCTCACCAAACCTTCCCAGAAAACATAATTTTGCGTACTTACAATGGCCAATACAGCTTAGAGCTGTATTCATATCTCTAGATGGCTCGCAGCCTTGCCCAATCAGAATAAAGCAAGACAAATAAAAATAGACAGTCTTCTTTCCGGTCTGATCTTCCCAGTTGACAGATCGAGTGCAAGAAGTTTGATATCTGACAACAACTCAAAGGTACTTTATACATCTAAACCAGTACAACGACTGATAATTCTATTCCATAATATTTGCGCGAAGCAAAGCTTCCGCTGCCGCGTTCCTGGGCTTGATAGAACAATTGAATGGGCAAGGGAAACTGGAAAGCGATTGAGCGAAAGCATTCGGTGAAACAATCGACATTTTCACCTGATCAATCCGGGCAACATCTCCGTAGAAGGCTCATCAATAACTCCTTCGGCGTCAACGTACCTGGAGATATTGAACAAAGACAGTACGGTGACCATCTCTAAGAACATTGAAGCCTCCGCGAGTGCCTGACCTGCGCACACTCTGAACGGAAAAGAGGGACATCAGTGGACAATATGCTGGGACATAAGACCAACCTGCGACCATGGCCGAATACATATGCCCGAGGATCTTGTTCTGGTGCTTGCTCGCTGAACCCACCATCGCTCAAGAATCTTAGCGGCTCAAATTTATCTGGGTCTTTGTAGAGAGACGGATCCTTGGATATTCCCCTACGAAAGCCACATAGAAAATCATCACACGGGGAATACCGAATCCAACTCACCACGCATTTGGGATGACGAAACTTCCTGCGGGAATGCGCATCCCTTGGTAAATGTCGTCCTCCAGCAGACGGTGAGGCACACCTATACCAAGGAAAGAAGTTCAACACAGAATATGCCATCTCGAATGAAACAAACCGTTCGGGGCAACACAATGCCAGCGGAAGACTTCCAGAATGAGTGCTTCGCAATAAGGCAGTTCGCCACGATCGGAGAAGCTTGGCAGACGGTCATTCCCAATAACTGTGTCAATCTCCTGCTGTGCTCTGGCTTGTGCATCCTGGTACAGGGTCATTGCTTTGAAGAACCCGATCACTGTTCCGGCGCTCTAACAATGGTATCGGGGTTAACGGTTTCACTGATGGGGGTAGAATTATCGAAAATATACCGTGTCGAAACCGGCTAAATTGAACGTTCGCTCAGTCAGATAAAATGCAACACAGCATATTAACTATGAAGGAACATACCCCCATATAATTGGATCGCGGTCCACTTGACGATTTCGTCGTCCTCGCCCTTTTCGATCAAACGTGATGTATACGATGCTTCGACAGATCCCTGAGTCTAGAAAGAAAGCGAATGAAGTACCGAAACATAAATACCGGAGCAATAATGATTGATACCATATTTTGTTTCACCATGTTGAATGCGGTGTCGGAGACACCAACCAGTGTCTTGTTCATATTATTGGCCAGGCGACGAAATCCTGTCCCTGGAAGCCAAGATGGCAAGTGGCGCACTATCAGTAATAGATGTCTCTGAGTCAGCATATGCAGAAGGTACTGGTCGAGCGCACTACACACTCCAAGGAATGAAATTGATCAGATAAGCTGTTGGGATTGCCGCCTCCGACAGCATGCCCATCCCCGCCTCTATTTCACTTGTCAGGCTCTGAGGCACATTCACGAAACCGTAAGCCGCTCTGAGAATGATACCACTAGACGCACTAGGTGCATTGACATTTCGCATCAACGCGCCGTACGATTGTAAGAAAAAATAAATACGACTCACTGCTCAATGTGATCCTTGAATTCTGAAGGCGCCTCAAAGAGGCCCTTTATCAACCTTCGCACTTCGGCCTCGATTCCAGAATAATAGGCAGTCGTCGCCGATGGCGTCCCAAACGACTGATGGATCAATTTGCGCCGATAGCGAAAGGCCGGCGTATTGCTCATGGCGAGAATCAAGTTACCCAGGCCACCAAGTAGAAGCATACGAAATTCCGGACGATGTGCATAGAGTGTACCCTTTTTATCGAGGAGTGAATGTACAGCCTCGTACGAGTTGAGTATGATAACGTGCTGTCCTAGACCGTTCAACGAGACGACGTCGCCTAACAATTGCACATATCCTTATTTTGCATCAAAGGCTCGTTCGAAGGTAAAAACACGTACCGTACGAAGAACGCCAGTTCGCAAAGGTTTCCCAGGCTTTCTCCTTAGGCATGTTGAACACATTGCCGATAAGAGGGATGCGAGGTGGTCCTGGCGGAAGAGGCGGTAGGGACGTCCTCTTCAGCAAAGACTGAACGAGTCGCACCAGACAAAATAGAAAAAAGATGATAGCGACATTTGAAAATGAGACCAAACGCCCTGCAGACAGTGTGTCGAGGCGAAGCTGAAAACCCATGGCTAACAGCGATGTTTACGCACCTCAGAAAAAAATTTGAGGATGATAAATCGTTGGTCTTTTTTTGGAAGGAAAAACAAGACTGCCGAAAGCAATTGTATGCGGCCGTTAGGAATATAACAGAAATTACCAACCAAGATCCTTTTTGGAAGCACGGAAAACGATTGAGATCATTGCCACCCTCGATTATCCGGTGAGAGTGGAGCGGGCAGACAATTACTTAGCAATCAGTTTTCCCCAACCAAGCCCTACTGAGCTTCGTCACCTCGTGCATCTGAAATGGAACCTCGTGCAGTCATTCAATAATCGGCGAACTACACAGCTGGCCATTTCACATACGCCAAAAGTCTGGTGACCAGAATACTGTGGCCAGACGCGAGTGTTATTCAGTTACTGGTACTCCAGCGATACGCGGTCGCAGTCGTATGGCAAAAGTATGGCTTATGATACCTCTGCCGTATGGTTTCCCGTACGGAACGGGTACTCGGGCCCAATTATATGGTAACTGTACGCCACCGGGGTACTACTGCCATACGACTGCGACCGCCATACTTTTGGCGTATGTGAAACGCCCAGCTGTGTAAGTCAGGGTCATGAATTGTAGCAAGCGCGCGAGGAAATGTTAATTAAACGCTGGCGTACCTTAAGAACGGTCCCGATGATGCGCATATATACTCACTAAAAGAGTTACAGTTTTTTAACACTGCACACTGCAGCTGACAGTGTTATTTGCCCTGAGATATCAATCATACTACAGGCCGCTTTACTGGCCGCGAACACGGGCCCCAAGTTGTCTGCGTCCGCCGCGCTGACGTGATCACACGGCACGAATGTCATTGCGAACACGGAGTGCTAGTGAGCAATTGAATCATCGGCTAAAGTCGCTGCGAACGACACTCCTTCAAACTTGGTTAGAACGGCCATAGCACCATTCAAGTTCTGGCCAGTCCGGGCCACTGGCCAGCACCTGAAGGGGACGCTGATCGGTGGATTTGATCGCCGTCTTCCGCCCGTCATCGTCAACAGACGGTTTTTTCAGACGAATTACATAGACGCATGCTCCATTTCTGCTGAAAAAGAAGATCATGCATCTCTCAGTCTCGTGCATTTGGCTCTCATGTACGTGTACATCTGGACCCCTTCGAGCCTACAGAGCAGCTTAAACTCATCCAATCCATCTCGTGCTGGGTCCTGGGACAACGCAATTGGCCCTAGCCTCGCCTGCGTATCACGCAGGGAATACGGATGAGCACTCGATGATCTCTATCAGCACCAGTGCGTTTGTGCAATGGGTTGTCTTTCGATTTCATGACCATGTATATTGCGGCATTCCTCTATTTCTCGTCTCTTTGCTCCCAAGTCCTCTTCCTGTTTTCGTAGTATAGCTGGCTTGTCATTGGCATTTGCTGGTTTTGATAAACTGCCACTGTTACCGACAACATTTGTTGGAGGCTTATATCAAACTGGATAAGTATTCGTTGTATCAAGACCCCATGTTCCAATTGATCGAATCTCAAATGGTAAATTTCTTATTTCCTCATGTCGGGGTCAACACTTAAGCTGGACGTGTTGCCCAGTGAAATCTCGCCTGCCTCCTTCAAGATTACATGGTTATTTCTCATCATGTTACTACAAAATGCCATATGAGCCCCCTTTATGTGCTCCGTTTGCTGTAGGTGTGTCACTATCGTGCCCCGGCGCGTGTTCTCATGTCATCCCTCTACGACTTCCACCATTCCTTTTTCTTATAAAGCTTGTCTGTTAGGCTTATCCATGTTCTCCGTTTACTCATTGCGCTTACTAAATGTAACTTTGCTAGTCACGCCTTGCCAGCCACAGGACACGCGGCGTTTCTATCTCCTATATTCCTTTTACCGGTAACGGGGCAGCGTGCGGTCGCCAACATGTCGTTGGCCTCACGAATGACCGTGTCATGACCCTCTGAGTATTGTCGAATCAGCATATGAAGCCTGTAATGGACTGATCATCTCACCGTCTTCGAACCGGTCAGGTCCCTTCGTGTGTTGTCGATAAGTGACAATTATGGCCAGCAGACAAGTCTACTATCAGTCGCAGTTCGTCAACAGTTGCAGCATCTACACACCAGTGACACTAGGCGGTAGCCCCCGCTCTTGTACTGCGGGCCCGGCATGTCTGTGAGCCACCCTGCAAGGACGAGTAGTCGATCCTTCGCGTGTCCGAGCATGCTGTGCGACTCAGGCTTGTACCACGGGCGTGAACTTAGACGACTAGCGACGGTAAACCATGCGCTATGCCGTGGCAAAATGGAGGTCAGAAACAAGTGGGCGATGGAAGGTTGTACTCACGTCGCAGGTGCCGCGCGCATATCAACCTGAGTGGTGCCCGAAATCGAATGCGGAGATGAAAGGTCGAGCAACGACGCCGCTTGCGAACGCGGCAGACTGAGGTGACGGTGCCACCATCCGAGAACAGTCATTGTTCCATCGAGCAACGCGTGGACGTACCATGGTTGGGCGGGAAACCTGCAAGAAGGGCACGAAGTAAGTCGGTCGTCTATACATCGGTATACACGCCAATCATGATCCTTACATCAGAGCCTCCCTGCAGCGTTCATCCATCGCAGAAATAAAGAGACCACGCGCTAATGCACGAATGCCTAACTTAGTGGGGAACGGCGAGACGAATTCGGCAAGTACTGGTGATGCGACAGCGTTGTTAGCCCGCGCAGGATGCATGTGAGCGATTTCGTGTTCCTAATTTTTTAGGGGGAGGAAGAACAGTTTCCCAGGTGATTACAAGATCACAGGTGTCGACGTACCATGCACCATGCACGGAATTCATCATAATCCGTAGGCATGTTCGGGATGCCCATGCGTACCGCGAACTCGCGCCAGAGCAGAAATGTAGCCTGTTGATGCGATAAATGATAAATGTAAGTAAGTGACAACTCATGACGACGGGATGTAACGTACATGTTTCTCAAGTGGCGAGAACTTCCGCCAACCCCAGCGCTCAGCCCAGATTTGCAGCGCCATGCGTTGATGCTATGTCATCCGACTTGTACGACTAGTCAACTCACGATAGGCTAGTACATGTGCAGGCCGACGTTGTACGCCATCTCGTCCGTGTTCTGTGCGGCGTGCGCGAAAGTAAGCATTGCCTTTCTAAGACAGGTAACACTGAAAAAACTCACGACCTTATACTTCGTATGGAAAAAATTCATGCGTGCCAGCGCAAGCGCGGCACGCTTGTCAGGCTCCTCATCAGGACTCAGAGGCTGAGATGGATAGGCACCCGATATTGGGAAAGACAACAAGGTGACTGGCACAACAAGTCAGTATGTGGCGGCTTGGACTCACTATCTCCGCGATGATACTCACGTATCATGATTTCCGTCTGTACATTATTAGCGTCTAGAGGCACGGGAGCAAGAAAATGTGTCTCACGTCAATGAGTCGACGGGCCGTTGTGGCAGGCGATATCATCTGCCTCGTCGACCGGATGACCTTCGCCACAGACGGCTGAAAAGAGGTGATGAGCTTTCGCAGCCGGCACCGCAAGAGGCACACACACAATTCCGTAGGTCTTTATCAGTCCGTATGCGGACGCCAGTGTGATAAGCGTGGGCATGTCGTAGAAGAATGTCAGCTGAAAAATCTACTGTGCGTCCTCCGGCGTCAGCTTGCCAGCGCGGAATTTTTCCTCGTATTGCGTGTGTATGGCATTGTAGCGCTTCCATCGCTGTGTGCGTACATACGTCATGTACAACAACAGCAGTCCCCCGAACAGCGCGTAAGTAGGGACGCCTACGATGTTGGGCCGTGCTCCATGCAAGAATTCACAGTTGGCACACTTGGTGATGAGAATGTCCCTTAGACGGAGGGTCGAAGAGATAACGCTCATTGTTTGGTTCATGGTTTTGCGGTAGGCAGTGCTTGCTACGATGCGTCTTTTGTTTTTATGCCGTCTCCCTTATTTTTAAGAGCCTCCAACGTTTTCCGAATCCAAAGCAATGGTCTCTCAGCTTACTTCAAGCAGGGGTTACCTGGGGCCTAGGTTCGCAACAGTATTGGTCGTCACTTTTAGGTCTTCTTGAAGTCGCACGGTGCATGACATGTACCCCATATACGTCCGTACACAAGGTGTTTCAGATGCTGAAAGCGCCACGAGCGTACTCTAGTTCAATTTTACTGACCACATGTCTGGCTAGTTGCTCTTTTTTCCACCATTGTTATTCGACAACTTGTCGACGGTGTTTCCGCTTGAGTAATTATGATTGATATCTCAAGGCAGGCACCACAGCTAGCTGCAGTGTTAGCAAACTGCAACTCTTGTTACTGGCATACATGCACATCGTCGGGACCTTCCTTGATGTGCGCCGGCGTTTAATTCCCCGTGTGCTTGTTAAACTTATGATTCATGACCTTCACTTAGTTCGCAGATTATGGAATGAAAGGACTGCATGGGCTTAACTCCCCGGCATGTTACGCACGAAGCTCCGCTTCAGATGTACGAGGTGACAGAGATACGAAGGGCTTATTTTTTCCCGGTTTGTTCGGGGTGCACTGGTTGCTTAGTACAGCGTCCTGTTTCTGCTTCACCAAATATTCAAGGGTCCTCAGTGATCTCAATCATTTCTCCATGACGCGGAAAAGAATCGTAGTTGGTTCAAGTATGCTATATTCCGAACGGCCGCATATAATTTCTTTCGGGAACCGGCAGTCTTTTTTTCCCTTCCAAATAATTTTTTGTTGAGGTGCGTAGACATTATCGTTAGCCATAGATTTTCGGCTTCGCCTCCACACATTATCTGCAGGTCATTTTATCTCATTTTAAAATGTCGCTGTCATCTTTTTCTTTCTTTTATCTGATACAACTCTTGCAGTTCTTTCTGAAGAGGAAGTCCCTACTACCGTCTCATCCGCCAAGACCGCCTCGCATCCCACTTATCGGCAATGTGTTCAACATACCTAAGGAGAAAGCCTGAGAAACCTTTACGAAGTGATGTTCTTTGTACGGTATGTGTTTTTACCTTCGAATGAGCCTTTGATACAAAATAAGAATGCGTGCAATCATTGTTAGGCGGCGGCGTCTCGTTGGACGGACTAACACAGCACGTTGTCAGACTCAACTCGTTGGAGGCTGTACGTTTACTCCTCGGTAAAAAGGGCACGATCTCGTGTTTGGCAAAAGATCGAACGGCGAACGAGAAATTGATCGGTTTCTCCCGTCCCTGTCCACGGTTGAGAACGGGGATACTTACACGACAATCATGTGGAACATATGCACTGAATTTCCTCCTCTTAGACAAACACACGCGAACGCTTCAAAATGAATGCTTTGATGAAACAAAATGATAAACAGAACGCCCAACATAGACCTGACTAGGACCCCGGAATATGCGCTCGGGGTCGAAGGCGCCGCAGGCCGAACTTTTTGTCGGACATGAGGCTGGCCAATGCAAGACAGGCTGAATTCAATTTTCGGATATCAATACTTGGCTACTTGAATTCATGTCGGACATATTCGGTAAACTCAATATATGCGACTCGGACCTGTTGGGCTATGTGGGTGTGACGGTTCTCCGTCGCCTCAAGATCGACAACTGGGTGTTTGTATTCATACCGAGTCGCATTTGGGTCGGACGTGGTAAGATCGAGTGTATCCCTTTGTGCTATACAAGTCTGAATCTTATATAATACCGTGCTTTCGATGTACCAGAAAACTGCCAGGAAACAGTCTAGACATGCCACAGCAACGAGTACTACAAACATTGCTGCTCTTTCCTACGTTATCCTTCAGATTTACGAGCACGATGGGCGCGGACGGCAATAGTGTCTTCAACATCGTGACAAACGGTAGTTTTCTTTTCCGAACTCATCACTTTACACACCTCAGGCATCCTTCGTGATTGCTCTGTCTCCTAGAGAATGAGCCAGCGAAGGTTGAGGAGGTAATCCGTTTCTATTCTTCTCAATATATCTCGCGGTTCGAACTTTTTTCTTCACATAATCTTGCTACAGCAATGGCGGTGAAAAAAAAAATCAGAAGAAAAATAATTTGTCTTGATGTAGACTGCATATACTTACTGTCATCATGTACATCAACTATACAGAGCTTAATGGCTCGAAACTCTTGCATAGACCAGGTGGTAGGGCACCTTGAAATAGCTAGGAAGGTACAGGAAGGAAAAAAATCGAAAAAAACGGTGGTTTTCGAGGCCGATTACATGAATCACACATCGCGTCACAGGCCCAATTTTTTTTTGCCGGGCATGAAGCCGCTTTCGACGATCGTGCTGTGGGACACACCGAGGGGCCCGTCCCGGTATTTGACTTCTGGGTGTATATTCCGGGTCCTACTTGACTCTGCTGAAGTCGTGTCTATCAGAGGCCAAGCCAGAAGATGTAAACACCGAGGCTGCGGTCCTTTTACGGCTGTTTCTATCATTTCATCATCATCATTGACATAGGCTTCTGCCGGTACCATTCAACAACTGCAGTACTGTTGTTTTCATTCTTGATTTCATTTCCGTGCTGGTCACGAACAGCTTAATTATTTAAAGCCCCTACAACTGTTAATCAAGTTCACACCATGTCTTTGAAGGACCTCTCTGCGATGCCCCCGATCTATTCGGTCCACAGCGGTCAGTATGTTCTAGAGAAACGCCTCGGGGCTGGCGTCTGTGGTGCGTTCATTCCTGGCTTAGTCCTGACATGCTGTCCTAACTCTGTTCTGTAGGTGTTGTTTACAAGGGCCACGATGTGAAGACCGGCGAAGCAGTCGCAATCAAGCTCGAGCCACGAGGCGACATCAAGAAGCGTTTTCTTGAATATGAGGCGCAACAAATGCGGAACCTCAGGACTCCCTTCACACCGGAGTTCAAAGCTTTTGGTTGTGAACACTCTTACTGGTACATGGTTGTTGAGTTGCTCGGTCCATCGCTGCATATGCTGCGGCAGCGTTCGCCCACCTTCACCTTCGACAAGGAGACCGTGGTACTTCTGGCCATCCAGCTCGTGAGTTGACAAGCCTCTCAGAACGCAAGCACTCGACTTCTCATCGTTGACCCGCAGCTGTTTGCCATCGAGTATATTCACGGTATGAACGTTGTGCATCAGGACATCAAAGCTGACAACATTGTCCTGCGTTCCGACCAACCCAATCTCATCAACATCATCGACTTCGGCGTGTGCGGCCCCTTCAAGGACCACCTGGGGCGCCATCTGCCGTCACGGCCTAGCTTGTTTTTTCCTGGCACAGCCGAATTCTCGTCGGTGAAGGCGCATAGGGATTTGGCACAGACACGGCAGGACGACCTCGAGAGCATCGTGTATACACTCGTCGATCTGGCTACACACGACCTGCCTTGGTGCGTCCCGGGCCTCTCCTTCCGCCGCATCGCCGAAGTAAAAGCAACCACATCCCCCGAGCAAATTTGCGCTGGTCTGCCACCGGAGTTTGCACACATGCTCACGTATGCCCGCCGACTAGAATACAGCGCTCGTCCTGACTATAGTGGGTTGCGTGCTGCATTCGTTGCACGTTACCGTACAATGATGCCTTTTCACTACGGTAAGATGCAATGGGTTGTGCATCCTTGGACGTTCTTTACAGATGACTTGCCTGGGGGATTGCTTGTCGATGCGCCGCTGGACCATTTGCGGCAACTTGATGCAACAGTAGCATCTAGCAATGACGGTCATTTCTCTTCAGATCGCCACGATCGCAGACGTGACTTTTCTACGTTACATGTCCCAAGAAAATCGGCTTCGCCAATGCATGGTTTCCTTGGTTCTTCGATGATGGGAACGTCCACGTCGTCGTCGTGGCAGCATGTTGTGGCAGCGGCTCAGCAACCTCAACAGTATCAGGCGCACCGGTCTCGTTCAGTTCACACGTCGCATCGATCGCATTTTTTGCCACAGGCCTCAATGGCTCTGGCTTCAACTGGTCAGGCGCTGGTTGTAAATTCGCTACAGCCAATTGCAGTGTCGGTGCCGCCGCCACTGCAGCAACAGCCTTCGTTTTCCGGCGGCCGTCAGGTGCTGCTTCGCCCTGGGCAGTTTCATCTTCCCACTCCGGGCGTGATCTACCAACCGCACAAGTGAGTCTGTGTTCGTCTTTCGTCAAACTTTGTGTTGAGAAGTTCGTATTCTTCGCAGCCCTCTTGCAGGAGTACTCCTCCCATCCGGCGAGTTTTTGCAGACGGTCGTCTGAGCCTCTGAAGCTTAGCGTCTCAGAGAAAGATAGAACGCCGGCATCGTAGATATACGATGGACCTGCTCTTTTCCTTCCTCTTTATTCCATGTCCGCCCGCTTGTAGCCCATACAAGTTGCTCCATCTTTTTGTTTGGTACCGTGTATCGATGATTTCCCTTGGTTTTGTCATGCTGTCTTGCTCGCTTCACGTGCGTTGTTCACCTCGGCACGTTCAGTCATTCTTCCTGCACATACACGTGAATCCACCCCTCACCACCACTTTACTTGTAGTATCATCATCATGACTATTAATCGCGTTCAGTATCTTTTCGATCGTCTCGCCTGCATATCGCCATCACCTTCGATGCCAGCTACGTTTTTGTTGCTGCATCCTTTGCTTTATTCAAATTCTACTCCGTGGCCTTGGTCCACGGAATGTTGTCTTTCGCGAATATTTCGATCGCTGTAGAATGCTTGACGAAATCCTTTTACTATCCCTCAGCAGAATGATGTAACATTTCATGTGCACTCGCCGCTTGCTGTGGATGCACCGAGTTTATGCAGAAGTTCCTCGCGAACCTGACAGAGTGGTAAATGATGGGGATTAGTTGTGTTGGAGCGTTTGGGTTGAGCGGATGTTAGAAGGAAACAAGGACGTGTGCTCAGTGAATAGGTCTCAATGAATGTTACTCCCACGGAGTCTTTCCTTTACCCAAAATTTGTTCCTAAGTTCGAGAGAGTCAAAGAGTTGAAAGACAGCTCGTTCTTGGATTGAAATCATTGTGTGACCGTGGACGCCGACGTCTATAACCATGGTAAGTACGAGTAACGAGAGATCCGTCTTCAGAATCGGGTCATGTACAAAGCTCGACACAATGACGCAGTCTAATCAACAGTTCCCCGAGATTTTCGGACCTCGAGTGCGATGAAGTTCAGCCGTGGTCCACAGGGAAACCAGCTTTTTATGCGCTGCAGCAGCAATCTACACATGCGTCGCGCTATCGACGTCGACATCGCACTCACGACGGCACGACCGTCAGTGATGTGCATGTGGCTGTAGAAACCTCAGGTAGAAGACAGTCGACTCTGTCCTTGTACTGGTAGGTTTTGAAGTCGAAGGACGAAGAAAACTGTCATCAGATAGTCCTTCCGCGGGGTCAGCTGAAACAATCACCAGTACAAGTACCTTTCAGGCTCGCCTTTGCAGGCAACCCAAGAAACCGAAGGATGCTCTTGATCTAATGCATCTGACCATCGCACGCCATTTGGCATTTACCATTTAAAAGTCGTTCCCTCGCTTCAACCGGAGCAAACCTGGTACTGGTAAGTGTTTCAATGACTGCTTTTCATTCAGTGTCAATGAACATCCAACGGTGGGTTACGCACTCCATCATCGAGCGGTGGCCAGCTTTGTAGCTTTTTCCCTCGCCACCACATACCTCGTCGTCCACGATTGTGCGCTGCATGCGTGCCGTCGAAATTCCATCGTATTTCGGCGCCCTCTCCGAGTAGCCTTGACAACGCAGGATTAAACGTACCAGACCCAATAGAACATGGTCCGGTCCATCGGCGTCCGCACTTTCCACCTGCGGAAGATGTAACAAGACAAAAGGTACAAATGATGAGACCGCGTGAAGGAGTGCGTTTTTTGAGAACATGGACTCCGACAAAAAAGCTATGGGAGGACTAGCACTAGAAGACGCGTTGTATTCTGTGGAAAGCATGACCTCGTTGGGGTGCGATGGACACCAGCTGTAACAGAGAAACGGTGCATGATCCCTTCCATCTCCAGAAAGTAACTATGACTGATTTTTTCCTTCTCAGCCTTGCATTGGCAAAATACAAGTATGCGTCGTACACGAGGCATGGGACGTGCGCCTAGTGCGGGAAGCCACCACCAGCCGGTAGGGTCGACCCCACCGTCGGATTTGCAGCCAAAGCGGCGCAGAAACATTGAGAGATCGCCACGCAGCGTCGGTAGCACTCGCTCCTCGAAAAAAAATCGCCTTTGTGAGCTGCAGACGACAAGGACACGGATGTTGCGATGTCTGATGAGCCCGAAGATTTGACTACTACTCGGTCAAGTGACCAGAGCTTCATAACTGCTCTGAGAAGAGCATTGCAAATAGTTCGCACCAAGGCATACAATGGGACAGAAGAAGCTCAAAACCAGGTGGTTACAGACTTGCAGCGTGTTCGTCGTCGTACGCCATGATGGTGGAAAGTGGCATTTGAATTTGGTGAAGAGAAGAATGCTGGTCGCCGTGATCGTCGTATCTAAGCGAGATTTTGATAAAGAATCGACCTTGGAATCGACCTTGGAATCGACCTTGGAGGCTTGGAATCGACTTCCATTTTGATTTTCAGTCCTTCGGCGTCCGGACTCCTCCATCCTCATTGCGCAGTAAGGTCGTCGATTGTATATATTCACGTAAGCCAGCATGCTCGTACTGGTCTGCAGCGCCGTTGCACCCATGTTTGAAAGTCGGCCGCATCAATGATCATATCGACAACTTGAAGCGCATCAACCATTGTGGTTCAATTGCTTTGCTCAGGATGACTCCAATGCTGGTCCTGTACATGGCGGTCCTTCCGTTCTTCCTTCATTTCAACTTTCACCTGATCATACTGGACTCTCTCTTTGTCGCCAAGATATCATCTCGCGATCATCGTGCCCCAGCTTTGCTCTCAGGCTGTATGAAAGGATTATTCTAGCTACAATTCTCCCAATTATTCTATCGATTCTCTTGTGTTTCAGACATATCATATCTCCTGCTTTGATATACGCCGCGACTTGCCTTGACGACTCGCCCTATGTTCCAGTGTGTGTGCTGAACGATTTTTTTAGGGCACCGAACACGGAAATGATGTGATCTCTCTTTAGACTGAAGCGCGCAGAAATAACGTCAATGCCCCTCGTAGACTGATGGACTCCTTGGACAGTACCACCTCTGTTGCAGCAGTCCCACAAGAAGCGCCGGCAGGGGCGCTTGTGGTCGTTTTCGAGGAATTCGACGGCTGCAGACCTCCTACAGCAAGTGGTCGTGGGGAAGGTCTTGTCGAAAGGTTAACGAATGTATTCGATATCTCGTTGGACGAAAACCTCGGCGAGTTGGGCCTTAATACTCATCGTCCATGAAGGTCATGATTCTTCCAGAGTCTTCAACCGGCCATCGGTTGAGACACTTCTGGTTGCAAACATTGAAGGCCTGCCTGTAATTGTCTTTCGTGCGATCGCATACCTCGACTATCATCTTCGGTATAACGCTATTGACTCGGATGCTGAAGGATTGTGTCGTGTCCCCGCACCATGACGCAGTTTGGTGAGCTTCAGGCCACTGTCGATCGAAGTATATCCTTCCATATCGATTTGCTTGGGACATAGAGCTCAATCAATACTTCAGCTTGGATGTGGATTTTTTTACTCACCCGTACACCCGTGGCGCAAAGGGCGAGACGATATTCGTGTGCCATCCGTCACCGCGAACGGAAGCGTCTCTTGCGAACTTGGCTTTCTGAGTTCTTTATTTACTCACCTCCAATTCGCTGAATGTCAGCATATTTTAGGCGCTGTAAGTTCTCCAACGTAATATTCTAAGACAGTCTGTAACAAACTCATCTTTGAAGACAGTTGAAGGATGCCTTGCGGCCTTTCACACCGGCCGCACGCATTACTTGCCAAGTCATGCAAAAATGGTACAGTAGCAAAGTTTCGGGTTCACGCCATTCTTATCTATGTCTGATCAACCTGACATGGGTCGTACGGGCAAAGATCGGTCCATCATCCTGATCGCCGTCTCTCGCAGATTGTTTGTCCAGAATCATGGGACTACTTTTTTTTACTAAGAGATCAAGACCCCTTTATACGGCAAAACTGTCTAGTGCGGGCGGCCGTAATCTTGGAGGTTATCCGTGAACGACGTGCCACCATGGATATGGCTGAATGCGGGCCTAGGCCGTGTTAAATGACAACGCACCCAATGGCATGCAGCACATGATAACGGTCGTTCTCTTGTTCTTTCAACGCAGAACGCCACCGGTAAAGTGCATGTCTTTTACTCCTTATCGGCTGTCCGCGACATCTTCGAAATGTCTAGGGTGGATGGATTGTATTAAGGCGTTGATCTGTAACACTGTTCTGTCACATACGTACACTTCCCCCCCTCTTATCTCTGATACCATTCTACTAGGGCTCATCATCGCACAGATGTAGGGGTGAAGATGTGTAAACAGTGGATACCGATTCGTCGAAGGTTCTATATATCAATGCCTGTCATTTAACACGCCACGCTCAAGGATCAGAGAGCCATCTCCAAGACGTTATACACGCATTCCTACAAAAGCGCTACTTATACATGTGCAGGAGGAGTCGTTTCACCTTGGACCTTCGCCATACATGACTCCTCGCGAGAACAGTCCGATATTCCTGTGGTGTCATCCGCGCTCCGTTTCGAGCGCTTTCGAGCGCGCGTTTTTGACATGTTCAGATGAGTTTATCTGTCTTCATGAGCCGCTCTCTCAAGCGTTCTATTATGGACCCGAGCATATTTCCCCTCGATACGTCTCCGAGCCGCCGCCCATCCTCGGCCATGCCACGACGCGCTCCGTCCACTCGCTCATCTTTGACCGCCAGCGCGCCACCGATTTGCGACGCGTTTTCGTGAAGGACATGGCGCAGTTCGCAATCAGCAAGCCCTTCCAGGGACGGTCCGTACTGAGCGACCCCGCCGACGCTACGGCAGCGTTGGTGTTCCCTTTATCGTCATTTGCCAAAGCGCAACACACGTTCCTCATACGTGATCCGCGTAAATCCATTCCTTCCTTATATGCACTCTCTATCGATAAGGATCGCTCCGGTTGGGACTCCTTTCTACCGAGCGAGGCCGGATACGCGGAACAAGTTCTCCTTTTCCGCATTGTTACGGAAGTTTTGCACCTCCCTACGGTCGTTGTCGACGCTGATGACCTGTGTGCGCGTCCTTTGGCCGCATTGAAGGCGTATTGTGATGCCATTGGCGTCTCGTTCACCCGCGAAATGTGCTCGTGGCAAGAGGGGCCAGTAGATACTTTTGGCACGTGGAAAGGCTGGCACGACGACGCTGAACGGTCGACTGGCTTCGTGAAACGCGAGTGCGCTGATCAACCGCGGATGGAAGGGCTTCCCGAAAGCGTTGCAAAGTGCATCGACTCCAACATCCCTCATTTCGAATATCTGCATGAACGGAGGTTGCGTTTTTAACCTTCGTTGCCTTCGTACACTGTGTCTATGTATAGTGTGTTCAAATTATGGCCCCTTCCCTCGGGCCCTCTTCCCCCGGACATCAAGCTCAAGCATCAAGCTTCAAAGACGAACATAATTTTTCCGTGTAAGTAGTGTGCTTGTAAGATCGCTGTATATTACTCTGTAAGGCTGATGTATGTACCAATTTGCTTGATTTCGATTGACGTTTCGTGTTTTAAAAGAAGAGTAGTGTCTGTCGCTGGTGCTCAAGCTGATTCAATAAATACAAGTGTGGATGGTGATAAGACACACGTCTGATGTTAAAGAAAGTCAAATATAATTAGCTGGAACCGTAGCCAAATTGGCTTTTCGTAGGACTTGCAGTGGTTCGGTTGGACGGTTCATTCGGACTCTCGGAGAAGCAAAATCATGAAAGTAATCTCATAATGGTATAGAGGGAGTGTTAGTTAGATCCACATGCCCTATCGAACACAAAATAAGCCCTCTTTATGGACCGGCAGCATTTACTTATTTGACTGACCGATGTGTACTCTTGTGTACTGTATGTCTGATGGCAGTGATCGCCACGTGGACGATCTCGATCAGGGGCTGAAGATAAGATGAGATGAGAAGGTGGTGGACGTGCCTGTCGACTCATGGTCGGTACCGCGACTTCGCCTGGTGGCTTTGTGGCATCCCCATCTGCTGCGTACATCGTCAGTGTCGACCCTTCCGCTGGTGGTTCTGCGCATCGTCATGCTCCTTCACATCCAAGAACAATGACTATGTACGACGAGGAGCTCGGTCGCCGACCGCTTGAGGAATTCAACGACGTTGAGTTTTCGATGTACTATCCCTCTGGCTGCCCTGCACCTGTGTCCAGCTGCCCTCCGGACAGTCGGGCCCCTTATCTGCTCCCCACGTTCACCAAGAATGAGGTAGAACGGCTAACCTCGCTATGGTACTACACACAGCACATCGAGACAGACGCCGAGCTCTTGTCTCGCCTCCAGCTCGTTGTCGACACTGTGCAGGTAGGATCTACTGTCAATTTCATCATGTTCACTGCAGCATCTGTGATATAGGACGTCATGCAACGGGACTGCACCGTCCTAGGTCTTATGGATCACGACCGCTATACCAGCATCACGACCAGCAATGTCCCGCTAGCGACCCTTTCCCGCCAAGAGACCGTCTGCGCGCACACCATCATGCAGCCTTCTGGTACTGTCTTTATGCTGCCCGATATGTCGGACGACTGGCGCTTTGCAAAATCTCCTCATATCGTCGCCGGCTTGCGCTATTATGCAGGCACACAGCTGCACTTCCGTGTCCCAGGCTCTGATACTGACGTTGCTATCGGCACCCTGTGTGTCGTCGCTCACTCGGCGCAGCCGCCTCTTACGCCTGTGCAGTCGGCGAGCCTGACGCGGTTGGCCGACACGATTACGCACATGATTCTCGAACGCGCGCGTGTGCAGCGCATGTCCACACACGAGAAGATGACAGCTCGCCTGCACGCCGTACTGCCTACATTGACTCTTGCGAACGTTGTTTCGCGCGTGCTGGGCGTGCTCCGTGCCGCATTCCCCTCCTGTACCGTCTCCCACCAGATCCAGCTCCAGGACGTTGTCCGTCTACGTGGGCCTATCGCCGTCCCGTATGCCGACTTCTTGGAGAGCGGGCTTTGGGAGGCGACGGAGCTTGTGCACGATCTCATCCTTCGCAAGCAGCAGGAGGAACCGCAAATGACTCCACAGGCCCTGCGTGCCATTGCAGTGCGGCTTCGCTCCTTTTCACATGCCTTTATCGTTCTAGAGACGGACGACCTCAAGATGATCTTTGACGACATTGATGTTGCGTTCGTCGCTGCATGCGCGACGACGATCTGCAATGTCTTGCTCGGTGGTCAGCTGGAGGCAACTCTCGCCGCGAAGACTCACCTGTTGCGTGGCGTGAGTCACGAGCTGCGCACGCCCATCCACGCTGTCGTTGCGTCAGCCGAATTGCTGCTCGACGAAGCCCGTTCTGGGACAGCCGCACGGGATAAGATCGTACCCATGCTCGGGGCAGTGCGCGAAGCGGGCGAGAACCTCCGTACATTCGTTGACAGGCTCGTTCACTACGATACATTAAGCGGTGTTGAGGCGCGGGGTGTTAGACGCGCGATGCACCCGCTTGCTGCCATTGAACGAGAAGTGTTGCGCGCCGCGCCCCCCTGTGCGGCCATTATTGCAGAAAACGTGCTCCCTCTGGACGGAGAGCTCTTGCTGACGGACGCAGATCTGCTCCGTGAGGCACTTGGTGCACTCCTTCGCTGTGCGGCTGTCGCCGCGGACACCGTTGCTGCTGCAGCGGACGTTGTCAATGTTACTGCTGAGGCGCTGGCCAGCGCCAGTGATGACACTGACACCACTGACACAGACACGACGGCCGTTGACACGGATGCAGAGTTGGATACCGTCGCTACCGCCGTCGAGACCGCACCGTCCGCTCCCCGTGTCATGATCATCCTTCGCATCAGCCTGTCCCCAGACCGCTCTGCGCTGGATTTCGACGTCATGGATGTCACGGCGACTACTTCCGGCCCTTCCTCTCCTCAAAACAGTACTGCGTTCCCCGTGGGGATTGCGGCTGTATTGCTGCCCGATCTTTCAGTGATTCCGCCTCCACTGCCAGGAGAAGACACGAAGACAGAGAAACAGCGGATCATTGCTTCTGCGCTCGAGCTCTCTATTGCTTCGAGGATCGCCGCTGAGCTCGGCGGCTCTGCTGTCCTTGTGTCCGCCGTCAACGGTCGCGGTGCACACTACCGCTTACGTCTCAATGATCCAGCCATTGTTGCGGCGGACATGACGGCAAAGCCATCATCGCGTTCTTCCATGTCGTCATACTGGCCCCTGCTAGGCCATGCCGGCTTTCCAGATTTTTCAAGTACACCTGGGCCACTCACACCGCCATTGGCCGATGACGAGCACCTAGAACAAACCTCTATGCGCGGTCGGTCGGGTTCTTCGCGTTCGTCCCCCGTTTGTCGAGCTTTTTCACCATCTGCAGGGGAGCTCAATCTGCGTCAGGACGACCAAAATGTGCTCGCTGATGCCCCTAGCATCCACGGCGATTCCCCTCGCACATTTTTTCGCGTCCGGCGAGGTAAAGTGCCATTAACATACCACACGACATCACCATCCGACGGCTTGCCGATCCACATGACTTTACAACTCGATGCGGCTCGAAGGCATCTTGATGCTTTGGGATTTGCATGTGTTGAGGAGGATTCCGCGGCTCTGCTGCTTGTCGCAGATACGCCGTCCGTCGACTTGCCTGCATGGCAGATCGCCGTCGTCATCGTCGATAGCAATGGCTCTGATAGTAAGTTGCATCTGATCCATGGGCTCTTTTTTTTTTTCAACTGACCTGTCTGCAGGCCCATCTGACGATGCGACCGGAAAGCATGTGCTGACAGGTGACCGTGTGGTTTCGTGCTACACGCCTATATCCCGCTTCCGTCTGTTAGCAGCTTTGGACGTCGCTCTCAAACGGTACTGTGCATTGAACCTGCGGGCACATCGGCCTGGAGGTCCGACGCCATCACCGACTATGAGCACACCTCGAATGCCATTTCTGGGCGCTCCTGCTGTTACTGTCTCTGGGACACCGCAGCGGCGGACATTGTCGTGGCCCCCGCGTATTCTGATAGTGGACGACAATATCATCAACGTGAACATTCTCGTTATGTACGCCAAAAAGCGACGATACGTGCATGCGATTGCGCGTGATGGTATTGAGGCGGTGGATACGTATGCTTCGGCTTTAGAGGGGGGAGCACATCCTGGACGTGATGATGAGGGTGGTGACGACACTGTAGATGGCGGCGGTGTAGAACGCGCAGGAGCAGCATTCACGCTTGTGCTTATGGATCTGCAGATGCCGCGACTCGACGGGGCTGGTGCGACGCGCCGCATACGGGATCTTGAGGCTGAACACGGGATATTGCCGAGTTTTGTATACATGGGTACGTGTGTCCTTTTTTTTCTTGGGGTGGGGTGGGGGGTGTATAAGCCCCCTATTTGCCTGGTTATACGAGTGAATGAATGAATGAATGACCCTTCTTTTCGTTTTTGCAGTGTCCGGTCAGAGTATGGCGAAGGACAAGGCACATGCTCTCGAGATGGGCGCCGATGGATACTTTGTGAAGCCGTTCGGCATTCGCGCTCTCGATGAGTTGATCAAGACTCATTTCATCCGTGGTTAAGTAACTCTTGGTGATGATGTGCAATTATTTTTTGCTGGAGCAGGGGAGGGGGACCACGCTTTCTCGTTTGGTGGGTGGGTTCGGGAATATCTTGGATCAAGTTGGTCGTCGATAGACGATTTATTCTCTCGGCGCATCGATTAACGATGGTGTTGACAAGTCAATTTACTGACCATTGAATTAGGGGTGTTGGAGAATTTTTTTTTTGGAACACACACGTTTTTTTATTCTTTTTTTATCTTTGCATGGATGTTTATTGTACAAATTGCAATCTTGTAGCCTAACGTCTACATATGCCAGGAAAATGTATTGTAGTTATTTTTAGGGTGGTTTCGTGTTGTTTACCTATACAAGATGTGTAAATGACAACTGTAGACTGTAGTTCAAAGTTTTTTTTTCTCACCTGGATATTACAAGTCCGAAAAGAATATAACAGGTCTCAACTGATGGGATTGATGATCCTCCACGTTTTCTGTGATCTATCCCTTGAACGTAAGAGTGCGAGTTATTCAGAATGTCAAATGTCTTCTTCCATGGCGACGTCAAAACGTCATGGTGCAATTGTGGGCGCCGTGTAGATCCAGCGGCGAGTTGATAGTCAAGCATCCGCACTGCGGACGGAGGACGAGATTTCTTTCACGGTATGCAATGTATCCTATCTTGGGTAGAAATATGATAAAAATATTGAGCATCTTCATTTCTTTTTTTCCTTTTCGCGATTAGTTTGCTACAGAATCTTTTGAACATGATAAAAATGTGGTCAAATTTCGGAAATGTTGTGACAAAACTTACATAAACACCCAGATTGTTTACAATGCATAAAACATTGTGTTTGATAGAAAAAGTGAAGGGCTGCAGAGGGCTCCCACAACCATCTCATCCTCTGGAATGCAGAATCGGGTGCGCGTCCGAGTCGGAACCTGGGTTTGCTGGGGGTCTGGGCTAGATCTCGGCCTCTACGCGTAGCTGTCGGTGACAATCACCTCTCAATCGCCTTGTTTATCAATCAGGCAATGGACGGGTTACTAATACTAGGGGAGACTAGGGGTTACTTCGGTGAACGGAGTGCAACGGAGATTAGAACCGGAAGGATGATCGAGCCCAGCGGAACCTGAAGGTCTCGCCAACGTACTGGCAATGGTCTGATATGGATGCTTGAATAAGTTTGCACCCGCCAGCGGCCTCATTGCAAACACCATCATCAGGATGCCGCAAGTACCAATACTTGGGCTGTGGGTGCCCCTTCATCATGAGCAGGCCATGGACGTTATCGCTGTTGGAGCAACGCTGTCTTCTATTGTAATGCTCGGTAGTTATGAATGCATCACCTCAGTTGGTAAAAGATTGACACCTAGTCATCCAAAGGAATCCAGCAGCGCAAGACATTTATTGCAGTCAAAAGTGAGGGAGGCAATCTCAAGAAGGGTCCTCCGACCTTCGTCAGCAGACTTGTAACGCCCGTGTACCTGGTTTCCGTCGCTATCGCGCCGATCGTCTGTGTGGGGTCTGTTGCCGCATCCATTCTACTCGACAAGCCGGAACTCCGCGATGAGTTGGCTCTCCCCGTAGAGCTGGACTTATGGGTCAAGACTGCAGGTAAGGCAGCCCTCCGCGTATCCGCTGCCATGGGACTCGTTGCCATCGATCGCGCAAAGGGTACCATTTTTAAGGCCCTCGGGAAGCAGTTTCACTACATCGGGGTGCGTGACTTCGCTCAGCTTCTGTCTCTTCCGGTCATACACCCAAAACATCTGCCTAGCTACGAGAAAAGGGTCGTATCATCACTACTGGTTGGTTTGCACGTGTGCGCCATCCACTGTACAGGTGTGCATCCTCAGGATTTGTCATATATCGATGAGTCTCATGTCTTGTAGCCTGACTCTTGGTGGTCTTGGTCTATATGCCGTCGTGTTCTGGTCGTGGTTTCCTCTTGTGAGTCTTGGGATATGCTCAGCCGCGTTCATCTATAAGATACCGGTGGAGGTGAGCCGATGGAGTATCCTGATTTGCAGACCAGCTGAAACTCATTCGCGACAGGAACGCCTTATTACGGAGGACGCCGATCTAGGTGCTGAGTATGAGGCTTATAAGAAGAATGTTCGCTGGCGTCTTATTCCTTACCTGTGGTGAACGTTCAGATCTGTGATCCGTATTTACGAATTATCTTGTATGTGGTTTTGCACGTTGACCTTCCTTCACCTTCGTCTGTATTGATTGCGACCCCAATGGCTGAACATGAACTGTCCCATGTGAAGGCACTCTATCAATTCCCCAGAAAACGAGGCATCGCTCCTTCGACTGTCTGCGCGAATCAGTTTGTGGCATTGTGAGGTTGTTGTGACTGATACGTGAATCAGCATGGACCAGGAAAGTAAACGGTGCGTATGTTAGTTATTTTCGTCTCGTGGTCTTCATTCGCATTGCCAGCTACAGCGCCGAGCGTCTCAACCGCAATAATCATGGATTTACTGTCTTTTACTCTTCAGTTCCTTTATTCAGATTTGCCATTCTTTATGAAGTATTCATATTATGACAATCTTTTGTTTCAAGAAATGGTCAACTGACCTTTCACCCACGGCACCACGATCTGAAGACTGAAATTGACAGGGACAATAGATGTGGAAATCGGGACAGACATGGTACAGCCGTTAAACGGGTGTTGGCGAGCAAGGACGTTCTAGCGAAAAACAGCCCGAACCCAAAAAATCAGTGTTGTGCAAAATAGTGGAAAATTTTTATTTTTGCATGGATGTTCATGTATTGCACAAATTGCAATCTTGTAGCCTAACGTCTATACACACCAGGAAGAATGTACTATGGTTGTTCTTTAGGATGACTTCGTGTTGTTTACCTATACTATACAAGATGTGTAAACTGACAACTGTATTTCAAAAAAAATATCTGGGCATTACGAAGTCCGAAGGATATAACACGTCTCAATTCTCAATTGATGGGATTGGTGATCCTTCATGTTTTCTGGTATTTGTCCTCTGGACGTAAGAGTTAGTACCAGTTATTCAAAATGTAACAGGTCTTCTTCGATCGAATTCCACAACAACGTCAAAATATCATGGTGCAATTATGGGCGTTGTGTAGATCCAGCGCCGGCAAATTGATGGTCAAGTGTCCGCACGGCTGCGGTCGTCTTCCGTTTAGGTACTAGGTACTAGTGTGCATATATGTAAGTATCCTATCTTCGGTAGAAATAAGTATGATAAAAGAATTAAGCATCTTCACTTTTTTTCTTCTTTTTCGCGACTACTTCACTGAAAAATATGTTGAACATGATAAAAATACGGTCAAATTTTGGATATATTGTGACAATACTTAAACTACGCATTTTCTACCAAGATCGTTTACAATCACATTGTGTTTGAAAAAAAAAAGTGAAGGGTTTTCTCTGGAATGCGGAAACCGGGTGCGCGTCCGAGTCAGAACCTGGGATTGTTGGAGGTCTGGACTAGATCCAGGCCTCTTCGCGTAGCAGTCGGTGACAGAAGCCTCTCAATCGCCTTGTTTACCAATCAGGCAATGGACGGGTTACTTCGGTGAACGGAGTGCAACGGAGATCAGAACCGGAAGGATGATCGAGCCCAGCGGAACCCGAAGGGTCTCGCCGACACTGGATATGATATGGATGCTTAAATAAGTCCGCATCCACCAGCAGCCTCGTTGCAAACACCATCATCAGGATGCCGCAAGTACCATTACTTGGGCTGTGGGTGCCTCTACATCACGAGCAGGCCATGGACGTTATCACCGTCGGCGCAACGCTTTCTTCTATTGTAATGCTCGGTACTTATGAATGCATCATCTCAGTTGGCAAAAAATTGACACCTAGTTATCCAAAGGAATCCAGCAGCGCAAGACATTTATTGCAGTCAAAAGTGAGGGAGGCAATGTCAAGAAGGGTCCGCCGACCTTCATCAGCAAGCTTGTGACGCCCGTGCACCTGGTTTCCGCCGCTATCGCGCCGATCGTCTGTGTGGGGTCCGTTGCCGCATCCACTCTACTCGACAAACCGGAACTCCGCGATGAGTTGGCTCTCCCCGTAGAGCTGGACTTATGGGTCAGGACTGCAGGCAAGGCAGCCCTCCGCGTATCCGCTGCCGTGGGACTCCTTGCTCTCGCTCGCGCAAAGGGTACCATTTTTGAGACCCTCGGAAAGCAATTTCACTTCATCGGGGTACGTGATTTCGGTCTCTTCTGGTCATACACCCAACACATCTGCCTAGCCACGAGAGAAGGGTCGTGTTATCACTAGTGGTTGGTTTGCACGTGTGCGCCATCCGTTGTACAGGTGCGCATTCTCAGGATTTGTCGTATATTGATGAGTCTCATGTCTGGTAGCCTGACTCTCGGTAGTCTTGGTTTATTCGCCGTCGCGTTCTGGTCGTGGCTGCCTCTTGTAAGTCTTGGGGTATGCTCAGCCGCGTTCATCTATAAGATACCGATGGAGGTGAGCCGATGGAGTATCCTGATTTGTAGACCAGTTGAAATTCATCCGCGACAGGAACGCCTTATTACGGAGGACGCCGATCTAGGTGCTGAGTATGAGGCGTATAAGAAGAATGTTCGCTGGCGCCTCATTCCTTACCTGTGGTGAACGTTCAGATCTATGATCCGTATTTACGAATTATCTTGTATGTAGTTTTGCGCATCGACCTTCCTTCAGTTTCATCTGTATTAATTGCGATCCGAATGATTGAACACGAGCTGACCCGTGTGAAGACACTATAAGTTCTCCAGAAAACGAGGCATCGTTCCTTTGACTATCTGTGCAAACTAGTTTGCGGCGTATGAGGTAGCTTGCGCACGAATAACGCAAGCTCCTCACCGATCAAAGCGCTAGGATGCGATGGTGGATAAGGCTTCAAATTGCAAACGTAAAAAAATGATCATCTTGCTTTCAGGTGGTATTTTATTCCATGTTGACCCGGAAGAAGCCGCGCAGGGCGAGGTTGTTGTTGTGAGTGACTGATAGACTGGTACGTGAATCAACATGGACCAGAAAAGTGAACAATGTGTACGCTAGTTACTTTCCTCTCGGAGCCTTCATTCGCGTTGACTACAGCGCCGAGCGTCTCAACAGCACTGACGTTTCTTGCATTGTCCCCCGCAACGCGAAGAGGTTCATGGTGATATCTTCTACGGTCCCCGCTCCCTTATCATTCCCGAAGCCGACAACCACAAGTGGATAATCATGGATTTACTGTCTTCTACTCTTCAATTCCTTTTTTGCCGCACTTTATGGAGTATTCACACATTGTGACAATCTTATTTCAGGAAATGGTCAACCGATCTTTCGCCCACGGCACCACGCTCTGCAATCGACATGCTGCTATCAGCAGAGACGGAGCCGAGACAGACACAGTACAGCTGTTAAACAGACGTTCGTGAGCAAGGACGCCCTTTAGCGAAAAACAGCCCATACCAAAAAAATCAGTACGCGAGGGTTGGTGCAATTCTGCTCCTTGGGCGATCGGCAATCATTCCCCGCATAAACACCGATCAATCTCGTTGTCGAGGTGACGTGACGCGTGTTGGTTTCGCGTCGCGACATTCCTCCTCATCGATTGCTACGACAGCTTTCTATAGTATCACTATCATATATGAGCCTCTGTTCTGAAAAATATCTCGCTTGATTTTTTTCATGCCATCTGTGGGCAATGCTGCGAACCGATCTCACTCTTCACGGTCGTTCTACGACCACCAGGCTGCCCATCGACCAGGACAGCCCGGCCAAATCCCGCAATCGACACGATTGGGCACTTGGATAGGTCTCGAGACAAGGCTAATGTTTATTACAATGATTTTTCACTACTACTTTGACCTTGAGAAGATTCAACGATGACAAGAGTATAACGGACACACATAGATTCCTTTGTTTGAGTCTGCATTCGCTCCAATACCCATATTTTAACTGCAGTTTTACAGTCAAGACAAAGACATGCATAATCGTATCGTCACAAGTCATCGCAGCTACTTCATCTGGCAGGTACTAGGCTATAGGAAAGCAAGCAAAGTCAGCGATATGAACCCCGCTGGGCAGCTAGCAGTGCTGGTATTCCATCGTTGTCTACTGACCCAGACTGACCGGCGCAACACTGCAGGAAATTGATCATCTGTGACTTCGTTGCGGAAGTTGTACCAGTGAGATTCGTCGCGGCTTAATATTATTCTCAATACCACCAGCTCAATGGTCAACTTGCATGACGCCACCTTCAGTGGAGAAACTATGTCGCCGACGAGCACCAGTGGACACGAACTTCCCGATGAGCTTCTCTTCCAGTCTAGTCTCCCATAGGCAGACCTTAGTATTACGACACCTCGGCCTCAACCCCTTCGAGTTGCGGTCTGTCCTGCTCCAGGGTATGGTCGGGGATTCCGCTTGAACGCGATCACGTGATTCCGTTTCATTTCGGACGTTTGGCTTCGCTGCGAGACTCACGTCATTGTATTCAATTTCAAAGCAAATCCATGGAGATGGATGCAAATCCTCACCTCTGTACCCCACAACGTGTTTCCTCAATGACATCTCTACGCGCAATGCCTCAAGCTCTTGGACAGTGGCGGCGCTATGAACAGACCTCCTGTCCATGTGCCTTTACTTCGAATCACGCCGTCACATCACGATGGTCAACGATCGATTGAGAAAATAAATAAATCGCAACTTTTTGTTGCAAACGCAAGTAAACCGCACGTTTTTTTCTTTTCTTTTCCAAATTTGCCTTCTATTCAGGGATACAAAGATTACTACGGGACAATAGTTCTGCCAGCATAAGGCCGATGCCTTCGCACCATAAGCATATGAGCTTCTTAACTTCAGTGTCATTTTTAGACGATGGCCTCCATGGTAAGCATTATCTTACGTGATGTCGGCCTCGGTCCAATCGACGATTATCTGCACCGACGGCAGTTGTCTTCCAGTACGGAATGGGGTCGTCGCGTTCTAACTTGTATTGCGAACCTCTGCCAGTAGGCATATCCTGCAGTTAGTACGGAGGATAAGGTTATCGCGGACAGGTTAGTTGTGATTCCGCTTTCGTATTTGTAACACTCACATTACATGCATAGTCGAAACATTCAATGTGCACATGACCAGTGGAGAGGCCGCTGTAGTCAATATCTCCGCAGTGCATCGATGAACAATCCGTGCTCTCGCGGATGGTTACGGTTTTTTGTCGACTTCTTTAGAGGTAGGCCTTACTACTTTTATGCGGTCGTGGAAAACATGGAGCCGGTTCACCCACGTACGTCTTCTTCGGAGTCCGAGAGGGGACGGCTCTCTCAACGTGGCGCAGGCACATGCGACATTAATGATTCTAGAGTACTCGTCGACTATAAATGAGGGGTGCATTACTGAGCGTCCTCCCTCGTCTCATTGCGATCCACTGCTCCTAGAACTGTTCTCCTACATCTCTTCCACCTCTGTTCTCAAACACGCTGATGTCTTCCATTCCTAACCTGGACGTCATGAAGAAGGCCTACAAGGCACCCGTTCTTGACGGTTCGCTCAGCATCCCCCAGATCTATGACTGGCACCGCAAGCACAATACGAACCATCCGATCATGCTTTACTACGTTGTAGACGGCGGCGCGGGTAAGAATATTGCGCTCACGTACGGGCACGTCGTTCCTGCCGCGCATGAAGCTGGCCGATACATCTCACGTTTGACTGGCGTGCCCATCGATCCGAGTGTCACACCTAAGCCAGTCATCGCTATCATGGCCACGTCTGGTACGCATGGCTGCCGTGTAGAATGCGGTTTTTATTCGTGACAATTCTGCAGATTCCGTCAAGCTCTTTACAATCGTCCTTGGTATGATGCGTGCCGGATTCCTGGCTTACCTGATTTCTCCACGTAACTCCCCGGTTGCTATTGCGCATCTCCTCTCTGTGAAGCAGGTGATTTATCTGTCTGCATGCTTGTATTGATAGGATTCTGAGTGTTTTACTCATTTTAGGCCCGTCATTTCATCCTCAGCTCTGAACCTCATATTCAGCAGCTTGCCCGTGAGGCCACAGAAGAGTTGAAAAACAGTAAGGGCATAGAAATGGGCGTGTTTCCGATGCCGCATTTCGAAGATCTCTACCATTGCGCTCCCGAAGTGGTTCCTGCTGAAGGCCCCTCTACTTTCGATCCTTTGCCTGAACGCGTTGATTCTCTGGATGATGCCATGTTTATCGTCCATTCCTCTGGTTCTACCGCATTTCCGAAGCCAGTGGCCTGGTCATCGTACATGCAACTTCAGTCTAGCGAGGCTGCAGGTGGGTGGAGTTCAAATTTTCTTGTCTTCGAGAAGTCACATCGCGAGCAGCTATCAGCCCTTTCGACTGGTGTGCCGAGGTTCTTTCCATCCATGGTTGGCCTATGTACCACATCGCGGCTTTGTATGTGTGTACATTGTTATGTTCTCTTTTCTTGCGGTTGAGACTAAATATGCTTTTCACAGCACACTCACGTTGCCGTAAAGATCCATTCAATGGGTTTCAACTTCGCAAACGCTGATTTATTATGTGAATAGATTGCCACGGGAGCCATTCTCGCCGTGTTTCCGCCCGCCATCCCTGCCGTTATTGCGACACCGAAGTCGACGTATCAAGGTATGGTAGATACCGGCGCGACGTCGGTGTTTGCTGTCCCGAGCAATCTCGAGGTATTGGATTTTTTTCTTGGAGGAGTACGTCTTTGACATCCTCGGGCAGACTTGGACAAAGGACCCAGTGAAAGTAGATCACCTGCGTCGTATGAAGGCAGTGGTAAGTTTTTTCTTTCTTTTTTTTGTGTTTATGCTGTCTAATGGGCCACATTTTTGGGATCCCGCAGTACTATGCAGCAGCGCCCATTCAGAAAGACGTCGGAGATCATCTCGTTCATGTTGGAGTTCGCTTATACAATGAGTACGGATTGTAAGTACTTATCTGTTTTTATCTCAGGTGAGTATGACTCAGATTACTGGTCTTCCAGATCGGAAGTCAGCGTCATTTCCGATTATCTTTCTGGCAAGCCATATATTCCTTTTTTTCAATGTTTTTGCTTGAATCTTCACGTTATCTTTCATCACAGAGTTCCTTGCATTCGATTGGCAATACCTCAGGCCGAATCCCGTGTGCAAGGATGCCGTACGCTTCAAACCTTTGGATGACGGCACATATGAGCTTATTGTGCTGGTGAGTCCAGTGGTTGCAGTCGGAAGAGTGGAAGATACAAAATTGTTTGCAGAAAATCCCGTCCTACGATATCGCGCTCAGCAACATGACATACGAGGGTTGCGATGCCTATGCGACCAAGGACCTCTTTGAGCCTCACCCGACGCGGGAGGGTCTATGGCGTCTAGTGGGGCGTCTTGACGACCAGATCATGCTGTCCACAGGCGAGAAGGTACGTTCAATATCCTTTTACACGAAAGAAGATTTTCTGACCAATTTGCTCCACGATTAGACCAATCCAGGACCTCTAGGCAAGCGTTGACTTTTCACGATATGCATCCTTACGCTTAACTGGATGAAAGAGACCATTCTTCGCGGGCATCCTATGGTCAAGGACTCGCTCATATTCGGACGCGGACACTTCCAGAACGGTATTCTCGTCGCTCCCAAAGACGAATATAGATTTGACCCTCAGGATACGGAGAAGTTCAATGCGTTCCGCGAGGCTATCTGGTACGTGTCATGTAAAACAATGTCTGATGCCATTGCTTAACATCATGCAGGCCGACCGTCGAGAAAATGAACGCCTACGCGCCGAGCCACTCTCGCTTAGTGAAGGAGGTCAGTGGAATAGCAAGGTGGTATATACTGAGCCACTTACAAGTGTTGTAGATGATCCTCGTCGAGGACCCGAAGCGGCCGTTCCAGTTCAACACCAAGGGTGCCCCTAGGCGCTCAGTTGTGCTTGCGGAGTACGACACCGACATCGAGGCTTTGTACGCCACTGTCGAGGCATCCTCTGTGCCGGATATCAATATTCCTGCCGAGTGGACGCCAGAGTCGACTTATGACTTCGTCAAGCAGCTTGTCCACAGTGTTATGAGGCTTAAGGTGAACGCCGAGCAGGACTTCTTCCAGTACGGATGCGACAGGTGTGTACTTCCTGCCTTTTCAGACGACGCACGCGCTCAGGATTTCACCAGTCTCCAAGCGACATGGATCCGCAACGCGCTTATGAAGGCACTGCACTCGGCGAAGCTCCTCCCGCAGGACGCAGAGTTACCCTCCAATATCATATACGACCACCCCACCCTGGACTCCCTCGCAAAAACGGTTCTGCAGGTTGCATCTTTGAGATCGAGTGAGACGGTGAAGGTATTCGGCGAGAAGGACCTGCTTGAATACGTCGAACGCTATACGGCCGCGCTGCCAAAGGAGGTCGTGCTCTTGACCGGCTCGACGGGTTCGCTCGGCACGGCACTGTTAGCACGCCTCGTCGCAACGGACTCGGTCAGCAAGATCTATGCGTTCAACCGCCCGTCGTCGAAAAGGACTATCGACCGCCAGCGCGAGTCCTTGAAGCTGCGAGGATATGATGAGAATATTGCGACGTCGCCGAAGGTTGTGTTTGTTGACGGTACGCTGACCACCGATGGCATCAATGTGGGCGATAAGTCGCTCGAGGACGAAATACGCTCTAGCATTACGCATATCATTCACAACGGTGAGTCGTAGCATGTGTGTGCCCTATATGACCCTTTTACTTAGTTCCCGCCAGCTTGGCGCGTCGACTGGAAGCTTTCCCTGAACACGTTCCAGGACTGCGTTGAGGGCGTGCTTGGGTTAACCAAGTTCGCGTTGTCTTCTCCCCGCCAGGTCATTCCGCGGCTGCTCTTTGCGAGCTCCATCGCGGTCTTGCGCAGTGAGTGCATCGTCGCTCCTAAGCCGTGTACAATAGCTCAATATTCAATACTCGCAGACGATCACACTGACGTGGCTCTGGAATTACCCATCGTCGATCCCAAGGTCCCGCTCGGCCAAGGTTATGCCGAGAGCAAGTGGGCGTCCGAGAGCATTCTATATGCGGCGCAGGAGCGAACGCATCTTCGTCCGATCATCGTCCGTATAGGCCAGATCTCGGGGGGCGTCAACGGCGCGTGGAACCAGAGCGACTGGGTTCCCGCCATCGTCAAGTCTAGCGTCACGCTCGGATGTTTCCCCATGCTCAAAGGAGTGCGTCATCTCTCGCGCATGTCTCCTCGCTATCGCCTATTGACATTTTTCCTTTTCAGATCTGCTCATGGCTCGGTGTTGAGGACATGGCCGGTGCGCTGGTTGATGCTCGCAACTCGGAACATTCGACTCTGCACCTGCTCCACCACCGGCCGATGCCGTGGGACGTCCTTGCTCAGGTCTGCGCGAAGGAGCTTTCCTTGACGCTCGTGCCCTATTCGCAGTGGTTTGCGAAGCTCAAGGCGTCGGTGGAGCATGAGGTGGATGCAGCGCGGCGCAAGGCGTTGCCGGCAGGCATGCTTCTAGAGTTCCTCGAGGCCAATCTGCATAGCACGGACGCCGAGGGTGTGGAGACGTTTGGGTTCACGCGCATCTCGGTAGACAAGATGCTAGAAGTCTCCCACACGCTGCGCGAGGCGAAACCCATTGGAGCTGAGGACGTGAGGCTGTGGCTGTCGTTCTGGAAGTCGACTGGTTTCTTGTAGCCGTATGCATACCGTCGGACTTCGCAACTTGTTACGCACCACATGTTTTTAAACCCTGTTCTCATTAGACGCGAATAGACTTGATTTTGTATGCATTGTGGTCTCAAAAGTTGCTAGACGTTAACGGCATGTTGTGGGTTGTTGGATATTGTACTTACTACTTAGGATGACGGTGTTCTGTTGTCAGAGCCACCGCTGAGCGTCATTCCATTTCTTGTCCTCACAAGAGACCCCCACAACCGTGTTTATAACCAAAGAATATTGCGATGCGAATTCCGACATACACTGTGTGATGCACAAGTAACAACTAGAACGAGAAGGGCTTTGAAATGTAGCAGAGCGTGGGAAAATGAGATGAGTTAAAGGTAGCAATAGCGTAGCAAAAAAAAAATTCCGAAGACATTAGAACAATGGTAGATGTTCAGGCGAGATGACGGTAAGATACATGAGGTGTGCGTTGAAAGATATGAAGCGATATGGAGTGAATGGATTCGAAAGGTCAAAGAAGAGTCCCAATGTCAGAAATAGCGATGCAGAATGCAAAGAACTAGGAATTTTTTTCCCGAAAACGTTAGTCTCCCCAACTGAGTGCGAGGGCACCGGTGTTGCGGATTTTGAAGCTCGACTGAGCAGGGTTCATCGCCGCGTCACATGCATTTTCCTCTACAGAGGATTCCAATTCTTGAACGGTGCGAGCCGTGAAAATCTGCATAGCACGTGGTGTCACCGATCCAGAAGATATGGCCATACTACGTGCCAGAGGTGTGTCTGTATCATCATTGAGGTCATCAGGGTCATTGGTTTGGGCAACGGGCTCGCACGCGTCGGCACGCGGCCCCAGCAAGCCGTCGCCTTCTTTTGTCGGCATGGTGCTCTTCTCGATTCCGATGCCGGGATCTGCATTGTCACCTGGAAATCCGTCGCGCGTACGAGGTCTTCCCCTCGGGCGATGTGGTGGTACAGGCCGGCCACTGCTCACAAGGCGCACATCCATGGGCCGCGCGGTTATCGGATGGGATAAGCGCTCGCTGTGAGAAGGCGAACGGGACGACGACGAGTTCGAGGGCGCACAGTCTGATGCGTGGTCATGTGGATATCGAGCAGAGTCTGAGGCGGAACGGGAGGCGGAGGACGGTTCGAAGACGGGCTTGTTGTGCAAATTGAAAGGAATCGGTGTGTTGACGTTGACCATGCGACTGCTGCAGCATCAACATGATCAATAAACCGATTTCAAGGACGAACGCACCCTTCTTTGGCGCGAACGATAATGCCTAAGCGCTCTTCTATCTGCTGCTGGTTGATGGGCGATGTGTTCGGGACGGCACTAGCGTACCTGGGGACGACATGACAACCCTGCGTATGCCAGCGGTCGCATTACTCACGATGTGGCGTCTGCAGCTTGAAGCAGACGGGACTCCTCGTCAGGAATGACCTAAACGTAATGGCCAATTGTCAAGATGGCGACAGGAACAATTTGGGGGGAAACACACGTCATCACGTCGGCGGCGTCGTATGCAGCAGGAAAATAGCAGCTTGAACATGGAACTGGTCACAAAAATAAATCTACAACAGAGTCAAGGACGACAGTTTGCCGATGACAGAACCGAGGGATCAAATTTCAATTTCTGCCGATCCAATTTGGCAATCGTCACCATATCGGGATTGACACAGCCCTTTTTCAAGTCATTTTAATGCACGCCGAACATTTAAATATTTATACGGCAAGGCTTTTTGTGATGGAATGGTGTGCGGGGGAGTTTGTTTGAGATCTTCTGCGCTCATTGATCTACGAATGTCGCCGTAGAGGATGTCGGCTAGACATTAGAATTCCTAGCTTTTTCCAATGTTCCTGTCGAATGTTCAAAGATATGTGAATCAATTCTCTAGATTCGCCGATTTTTCTGAGTTTCATAGTCTGTAATATTCCGTAAACGGCAATGAGTCCAATGTATGAGTCATGTGGCGGTGTCAATACTTAAGGCAGTGGCCACTGATCGCACAGAAGATGCGACTGTACACCATCGTTGCGTAACTTCTTGACATCTTTTGACCTTCCGAGGCGTGCAAAAAGATTTTTTCTAATCCTCGTCCAGGACAATCGCGGAGCAAGCATGCACATCTCTGAGACGTTGCGCGAGGGCTCGAGCCGTTCGCCGTTGCGTCCGGTGTTCAGTGGTTCTACATCCTACCGCCCCGATCCCCCAGAAAATGTCGACGACGATCTGCACCCTGTCATCCACGCTGGTCGTGTTGCGGTAATTACGGGTGCTGCGTCTGGCATTGGCAAAGCAGCTGCTCTCGAGCTCGCCAAGTACGTTGTTGCCGCTCTATATCCGCAGGGCTTATGGTTGACTCTGCCACACAGGTTGGGATTGAAGATCGCACTTGCAGACGTAGATCAGCAGAATCTAACAGTCGCTGGGAAGGAAGTGGCTACTATCGCTGGCGACGCCAATATCCTTGTTGTGCCTACAGACGTCGCCGATCTGGACGCCGTCGTGCGCCTCCGTGATAAGGTGTACGAGGCGTGGGGCGAGGTCTGTCTGGTCTCACATATCTGCCCGAGCTCGACAACGCCGTGGACGGGCTTCCGTCGACTGCCCGCCCTGGCGTCCAGCTAAAACGAGAAACAGGTCGCCGTACTTATGAACAACGCCGGTGTCGCGGACAAAGGCACTTCGTGGTCCGGTTTGGACACTTGGAAACGTGTGTTTGATATCAATCTTTTTGGGTACGAACGGTGCACGTTTGGGGGGTACTTCCTGCCGGCTAATACACGCCCAGCATCCTCAATGTGCAGCAGACTTTCGTTCTGGTGAGTGAAGCGCTCATGAGCACAGCTCCAGGCTTAGGCGCTCGTTCGGCTAGTCGATGCTCCATCAGGAAAATCAAGCTATGATCATCAACACTGGCTCCAAGCAGGGTATCACCAACCCTCCGTACGCATTTTCGACATCATATGTCGTCATTAAGTGACCACTTGTTAGCGGTAACGCGGCGTATAACACGTCCAAGGCTGCCGTCAAGTCTCTGACTGAGAGCCTCGCGCACGAACTACGTGAACTTCCGCAGTCGAACGTCACTGCTCACCTTTTCATGTGCGTAGCTGTCCCGTCGTTTTCGTCCCACTTTTGTCTTCGAGCCGCACAGTACTAATGACGTTTTCGCAGCCCTGGATGGACATTCACAGGTATGAGTGGTAACAACAAGCCCGGCGCAGAAAAACCCGCTGGCGCATGGACCGCGTCGGAGACGGTACTGTTCATGCTCGATCGTGTGCGTGCGGGCGACTTTTACGTGCTTTGCCCGGACAACGAGACGCGCCACGAGGTCGACATGCTTCGCATCATGTGGTCCGCCGCGGACGTCGCCGAAGGTCGACCGCCGCTGAGCCGCTGGCACCGTGATTACAAGTCGCTTTTCGAAGAGTACATCATTGATGGGATTGCGACTGTTCAGCGCCAGTGAGCCGTGGTCGTCTACAAAAATTATCGGAATTATGGTGCGTGTGATACAGAGGTGTTGTACTGGTGTCTGCCTAATTGATAGACTTAAAAAAATTGCAACGGCGTTGCGTGCGGATGCGCGCACGTATGGACGGACGTTGGTAACAGAATGTAGTTGCACAGTGTACATTAATATTGCAAAACCGACTTAGAATGTTTTGCGCGGAGACCTGCTGCTCTGAAGTCTCGCGCCGCCGTCGACGCCGCATGAGCAACCTCACAACTTATTGCAAGGTGACATTGATACGAGATGCGTAAGCAGAGTAAATTGTGGAAACTTGGAGTTGGAGATCCAAAATCAAGGTGCCTACTACTCAATGTCCCGGGGAGGATTCGAACCTCCGGCTTCTCGGATTGCGTGTTCACCACAACGAGATGATTTGACCACTAATCGACGGGGACATACTAAAACTTAGGTATTTGAGTATGACATACCCATCAGCTGATTGGCAGCGTATACACAAGCATCCCCATTTGCGCCCACAATGCGTCGGCACGTCCTTGCCATATCCAGCGGGCCTTTCAAACGGAAACGTTGTGTGCACATGTTCGCGCCCATAAGCGGCACAGCAGGTCAACAGCATGGCCACCTTTCCCGTCCCAAATCTTTACCCACGACCACTCACGCCCGCGGAGGAGGATGGAAGAGGTACGTTCCCTCATTCTATTTCTTGCTCCTCTCTTCGTCTAACGGAAGTAGCCGCCGCAGCTCGATATCTGGGAGATCATTGACCAGAACTACCTCGACGGACCTCATCCGGAAGCGGAGGACGGCAGCGCCGTCTCGAGCGCTCACGGCGATGAACACTCAGTTGACTTGTCTGGGCCCATCGTTCCTACTGCCAGTCCATTGTCGCAGGAGGACAGGGCTTCATCGCCTACATCGGTGCAATCGGTGCCGCTGATGGGGCAGGTTGAGTCTCCAAGCACGTTCCTGACGATAAAGCTGCCTCCGAGGAACGGCGGACTTGCACATAAATCGTCAGCATCGTGGCCTCCCATGAGACGCAACCCTCCTGTGTTCCCTGGCTCGCACACCCTTCCCATGATGGCGCGCCCTCCCTCCGAAGTAGCCAACTCCGCTGGAGCGGGTTCTATCCCTGTAATTCCGCCCGCCTTCCAACTGAGTGTTCCGATGTCAGCGGACGAGGGTGCCACTCTAAATACAATGCTTCCGTCGATCTCATCACGTGTGTCTACTCATGTTACACTCGAAATTGAATCGGCGGGCTGTGTTGCCCAGCAGGTGGACGCTTCCGACAACCCCCTTCATTGGGCGGTTCCCACGCACCCGGCCCCTGTAGCCGTCGACCATAGCCATGCTCATGCGGTCAATGTCCAGAACCCGATGCTTTCTTTTCAATCTAGCCCGACACTGCCCTCGACGATCAACCACGCACACGGTAATCGTCTGCAAGGTCGGACTGACATGCGTGAGCACGACTTTCCCCGTCTGCACTGCGCGGTTCCACGTGCACCGCTGTGTGGGCCGCCTGTTCTGGCTCCTCCGACGCTCGCGCCTTACAGGAGGTCCCCATTTCCTGCGAGGTACTCGCCGTATCCTGCACTTCGTACGAGCTTTCCTTCCTCCGTTACTTTCCATCGCCGCTCTTTTTCGGCCCCGTGTCAAAGCATGGATTATAGCCAGCTACCTGTCCCTGGTTTTTATCCGGACCCACCGTACCAACACAGCATGTACACTCGTGACCGTCGCAACGCTGCGGATGCTTACACTTATGCCCCACCTATGCCGCTCGTAGATCGCGACCCTTATGATCGGATGACCCTGAACTCGGGCATACATCCCGTATCGTCCGAGGTGCACAGCTTTCCCCAGTCTGGGGGACGTCAGTGGTATCCTGATCAAGAGGCTACGACCGCAGTGGGCCCGTATTCTGCGGCTCATCCTTCGCAAGGTCCATATGGTGTTGGTTTACATTATCCCCTCGCTCCTGCGCCCATGCCAGTGGTGGTCGAAGGGGCTGCGCCTCTTTGGCCACCCCCAATAGTTGCGCCTCCTTCCATGATGGCAGAACCTCCGCCAAACAGCGTCGCTCTTCTCTTCCGAGCTGATGGATTGCCATTACGTAGGCTATACTCAAGTCCAGCCAAGTTGGCGTGCAAATCTTGTCGGAAACACAAGATTAGTTGTAGCGGGCAGCACATGGGTCCTGATGGGAAACCAGATCCACTGGCGGGTAGCTGCTAGTAAGTATTTTTTTAACTCTCGAGTCGCCTCTAGAGTGCATTGCTGATGTCGATGTTCTTTCCCTCAGTCATTGCAAGCGTCGGAACGTGCCATGCATATTTCCTGAGCAGTCGTATCGCGGCAAGAAGCGTCCGACGAAGAAGGCTTCGGAGTCTTCGACGTGCTCATCGGCGTCGACGATGACGGAGACCATCAAGACCGATCAGACCCTCGACCACGTGCCCGATCGTTCGTTATTGCCGTCTCCTGCGCCACCACCCGTCCTCGCTACCCCGAGTCAGTCTGGCGAATCCCTCTCATCACCTCCGCTCGTGGCATCAACTACTCTGTGAACAATACACATTCTTTCATCCTATAATTTCCCTCTTCATTTTTTCTTCTTTCTCGCTCTACCGCTGTCCTGCGCTCTCTCGTAAAATCTCACATTTCATTTCTTCACTTACACTCCTGTCCTGTTGCTGTCGTGTCTTGCAATCCTTCTTTTGTTTTCACGGTTCTCTGTCTGTCACGCTCATTGCTTGTTCCCGCGGCAACACCGCCCTTTATTTATTGATATCTATCCTTTCTCGGTGTAGGAGGTTTACCTGCCGCCGTAACGTCGGCCAACCGTTACTGCACCGCATGTGGGGCCGCGGCTGTCAAGGTGAACGGTATAATGTTCGCCTCGCTTCGCGGCCTTCTATGCGTTTAATCTTCGGTGACTTATGAAAACGTAACGTGTAAGTGTACGACCTGTACGCCCTGATGACTTCCATAAACATAAACAAATACAATCTATTTCGTTATGCTACTGCTGTGTGTCGCTCCAAAGTTGTAGTATGGCGATGTCGTAGTGATGCAAGGTTTCAAGAGTGAGGTTATTGAGTAGAACTAGACCTGGACTATGAAAATGGTAGGAGATGAGAGGTGGATGAGACTCGGGGAGGCCAGGATAAGTACTATCCAACCTCCTGACACCCAGCAAAGTCCTCAAAACACATACAGAAAGGGCTTCATGAAGCTTCAAAGTCTTTGCTGCAGTAGTCTTATTTCTGTTTTGGATCCAATTGGGTAGCACTGTGCTCAGTTATATGGCCATCGGCATCTTCAGCTGTGAGAATAGCCTTGATAGCCTCGGCAGGGTCTAAAGAGAAGGTCGCAGACAAGCAAAAGCCTTGGCAGGATCATCCGAGTCGTCGCCGTCGGCGAGCACGAGAGGAATTCCTCAATGAGCTGCGACCATTGGTGGCGACCGTATCGTACCACCCATCTGCACATCAACAGGCGGTGCGGGTGCATCAACAGTTGAAGTTGCGACGGGGGAGACAACGTGGGAATAGCTTTAGCAACGAGTTCAGTAAAACAGTATGTCGAGCAATCCACAACACAAACAATTAACTTGCTCACATAGGCCGGTCCTATTGAGTTAACGTCGAACATCACTCATATTGTGTGGCGCCTCAAATCCTCACCGGCGATTTGGGGGCTGTCTAACATCTGTATCTCTTCAGAAATCATTTCAGTCATCCTCACGGACGCTATTCCGCGTCACAACATGTGAGAGAATATGTGCAAACATTCAAAACAATTTGAAGCATTTTTTTGAATTTTTAACTCCATTAGAACACTTGGACAAGCATTTCAGGAACGTCTGTAATGTGATGCGATCCAATGCGTACCTCAGTACTCACTGCTCATCCGCAGCGGTCAGAAGAACTTGTAAGAATGCATGCGAGTCGCGGCAACAACTGGCAAATGAACAGAGATCTATCTACATCCCAGCTTCGGCAAGCACATACGAAAGGCTATGACAACGCTCACCTTAGTGCGTAGTAAGTAAGCGGCATCAACGCGAAAGAGGACATGCATGTACGCCGCGGCGAGATCACGAACTAAGGGAACGGTATGAAGGGTGCACTAGCGCGACTTGTCGTCGGCCCTCACAAGGAGGTGAAAGTCCTCCTCTGAAAAGCAGGCGTTTGGAGTCCAGATTATACCTGCGCCCCAATGCTGTCAATAATATCCTCCACCAAAAAGAAAAAAAAAAGGAAAGCATGTGGAGCAGTGGAATCTACGGCACACTAGTGTGGGAAGGGGGAAATGGACACAGATATGCGCATATAGACTGTTTCATTTTTTTGGCGTCGAAGCGCGAGAGGGAAAAGCGGAAATAGAAAAGGAGTGGCAAGGACATGATCGCGTACAGAGTCGACGTGAACGGCGTTGACTGCGCGAGCGAGCAAGTGGCGCAGTCTCATGATCCTGTGGGGACGGGTCACGGCGAGCGACTGCGCGCCTGATCGCAGGCACAACAGAACTAAAAAAAACAATTGATTCATTAATGCGTCGTTTAGAGTTGTACTTCGAATGTAGATGGGAAAATTGTCTCACGCTCGTTCGCGCAGGAACAATCATGGCTTTCTCGAACGAGCGGCTTCCGGCCATCGTGGTTTCCCCAATGCCTTTTATGTATGTATTTATGTATGTACTTATGTGAACAAATCCTGTCCGACAATGCGTTTGACGGGTCGCTTTGTGAGCTTTGGAGGACGCCAGTAAGTCGACATTAGTAACTTATCGATGCACACCCATCAGATTGTAATTGATTATGGCAAGCTTGTGCTCACTGCTGACATCAATGGAAGAACTGAATTATACATAGTGCCGACATCGTCGTCGGTTAGTAAACGTTCGACCGGCCAAGAACCGTGAATAAGAGCACGCCTCCGGCATTCTGTTCATTATCGTCTGAATTGCTGTCCAATGCCCAAAAAGATATGCCCGCAGCATTATTCTATTGTATTTCTCAGCAAACAGCTACGGATTACGATAAAATGTTGAACGTTTACATAGCATACAAACGGCTGCCGACGCAACCGATGTCAAGTCTCGTGTCTAGTGGCCACTGTGCAGGACGCAGCCTTGACTGTATGCTACTGCCGTCAACGTCCTCGTAGTAGGGTCTTAGGGGCGGTCGCGGTTATCTCGCGACGTAATGCGTGGTTTCAGGGATGCTCAACTCTGCATGGAGTATTAGCAGCTGCCGTCTCACAATACCCATTGTGGTATAGCGCTATCTCGAGCTGAAAACGTACCGTATATGGTCTCGCACTTCAACAACCTTGCCGATGGCTGCTAAGACAGGAAAGTGTTAATTAGGTACACAGGTAAAACGTTCTTTTCCTGCTATCAACCGATGGAGAAGTATGAGAAACGGGGAGATGACTTCCTTTTTCCTTTTTCGTTTGTCTGCCAATGCAAAGCGACGACGTAGCTGTCCACGAGGTTGAGCGGGGTTCGAAGAGCACACAGAGACCAAAGCAGCACGTACGAACATTGTAAGCGGCACCGAAGGTTCTCTTGCTGCTGCGGTTCTGCCAAGACGATGATTCAAAAACCCCAGGTCCGCTTCTTACAGGAGCCGGCCCTTCAGCTCTTCCTACGTTGCGTTGAGGTACGCCGCCGACGGTCACAGGATTCTTCATGGCCGCCCTTGCATGCCGGTCGGCCAATCCAAGTGGGCGAACACCTAGTGACCTACGCGATGCCCCAGACCGCACTGCCTGTCCGGCGACACATGGCGCAGCCGAGGTGAGGTAAACGGACACAACTGCTTGAGTTCCCGTGGTGACTCTTGGTTAAGAGACAACCCAGGACGTTGGCTTGAGCATCGGAGCATCGGATGCGGCGCAGCTGCCTAATACGTGTGTGGGAGACGCAGAGTTCGGTTAGCAGGCAAAGACTTGCCACATTTCCCGGTCTTATCCTGAGGTTAGCGGCGTTTTCATTGTCTGACAGGATAAATGATATCACTTGCCATTGTGGCAGTATCAGCCCCCTCCCGCGCCGTATGTCCTAGTCTATCAACCCCATATAGCCTGGATCAACGATACAGGGACAACAGTGAACATGAAACACGGAAGCCTATATAACGTTTACCCGTTGATTTGCGTTGCTTGAGCAATTGCAATCAGTGGCTTGCGGCGGTCGCATGTAGCAAGGATTGTTGACGGGATGCTCGCACCGAAAGCGTTATGTCATGCGTATCATCAAGCTGAGAGAGGCGACGGCAGCCCGCAGAAGGACGGTCGGGACGCATGAGGAAAAGTAATCTAGTGCTCATTAGTGCGCTAGAGGCAGAATACTAAGTACTGGACAGCAGACCCAGCGCCACGTCGCCGACTGTCGTACTACAACCTGTCGACTCTGGTCAAGAGCGTGTTTGCTGCCAAAATGGCAGATGACCCTGTCCGTGAGTATATTAGGGCTGCATAAACGGATGTCCGTTCGAACAACGCAGGTAAGTCATGGCTTTTTCCCGTTGGTCATAGGTTGAAACAGTAAAGCAATGTTCCTGGACCCGGACGGCAGCGCGACCTGCTATCAGGCGCGCAATCTCTTGTCTCCTACGTACGCCGGCGGCACCCATGCTAACGTTAACTCCCCCGCCCTCACAACGAGTAGAACCCTCACTTGTTGAGGATTACACACCCCTAAAGGCCTAACCCTTCACACAAAAAAAAACGACGAACACACTAGAAGCTCGGCATTCATGTACATAACCGGCCGCGCGTCTTGGTACTTACCTACTAATAAATGATAGAACCAAAACAAGGGGAAGTATCACGTGAGTAAACTAGCGCAGCAGCTTCAAGCGTGTTGGGATGATAGATTCGAGGCAAAAGGAGAGTTACAACATGATGCAGAATGTGACGAGAAAAGACTTGTTGAGCGAATTCCGCTGCTAAAATCCAAAATGGCCTATCTTGGCCATTTCCGTTTCTCCGAAAATCAACCAAAATGTCTTTATTTGGATCGAAATGCCCATTTTTGGTTTCAAATTGTACTTTTTTGGGATCGAACCTCCGTGCACGTGCCACCCGTCCGGCTCTCGCCGGTTACGCCGGTGCATCTGCAATCGGGTGGCTCATGCAACATCTTTTACGGCCTGTGAGTCGACATGATATCCTGCGGACATGACTGCCTACTTTCATGAACACCGACGAGAGCAGATGCATACGCCCTCCGGTTACAACAGAAGAGCTCTGGCATCTGTACTCCGGCAAATCGCATATAGCTCCCAACAAGCACTTTCCTTACTCGGCCAAGTTCGAACCTAGGGATATTTTTTCGACGAACGAGGTACCTTTCTCGATATGACAATTGTCAGGAGCCATGCCCTACCTGATCTAACGCTTCGAGTGCAGTCGCTCGGCTCAAGCCGCGCCTCTAGTCTAGAGCAGTTGCGAAAACACAACTATTGAATGTTCGTTTGCCGGGCGCACGGAGAAACGGTTCTGAGCAAACAATCGAAGATACAATATGTATGGTGCCGATGAATTGAATGGCCATACGCCTCTCTCGCGAGGCCGAATGTGGTCGAAAGTACCCACGTAACTTGGATCGATACGTAAGGTGGGGGCATATGTGCACGACCATTGCCAACCCGAAGGTTTCAGGCCATGAAATTTCTGGACTTCCTCACAAGCTCTTGGGGAACGTCCTTGGAGCTCGTAGTGGCAAATTATATATGGTCGGGGCTGGACTGCTCCATAGATGCCTCCGAACAGATCGTAGGAAGATTACGATAGAGCAAAAGTCGCTAAGAGGCAAGGTCAGATGAGAGAAATGCGATTTAGCAGATAGAAGACGAGTTGTAACAACAGCTGAGCGGCAGTGTGGAGGACCGCATAAGCACCAGGCCCCCGCAAAAGACGGTGGAAGGGTCCCTCCGAATGGAAAAAAGATGACAGGAAGAAGGTAATTCGCACACCCGGAGGTCAGCCAAGAGCGTCTGACCGTAAAATTGGCTATTCTTGTTCATCGCCGACGACGAGTATTAGACACATGCAAGAGACGCGGACGGGCAGAGGGTAGGCATAGAAATGTCAAAAATACAGCAGTCTGAATGATTCAAACCGGCGTGACTTGACCTTGCATTCCAGGGACGCCTGCGTCGACCTATGCGACGGTGTGCTGTCTGAAGCGCCATATGCATAACGCAGGGCGTCCGGAGTAGAAAACGAGCGATTGGAGGCACTAGTCCGATTTTAGAGTTTGATGATAGCCACATCCCCGCGCCACTGTTTGAAGAACTGGTACTTACTGCTTTCGAGGATTGGGGATCTGGAGGAAGTACTTCTTGAAGTCTGGAGTCTGGACTTGGATTCTGCGACACGTGTTGCCGATGGCAACCAAATAATACTTGCCAAATGTGGCACTTGCATTTCACGCGAAGGCAGTGCTAGTAACGCTTCCCTACAGTCAGTGCAGGTCACGACCGCGAGTCCTGCTGCGTAATTTGGATTTCATGTCGAGTTCTTGACCTTGGAATTTCCCGCAATGTTTATCACCCAGTGCCGATATCCGCGGCGTTCAAAGAGCACGCGTAAGGACCGTGTGAGATTGTAGCTCGAGCACGAGTGCGTTTTCGTCATTGTGATCAACAACAAAAGTATGTGTCGAAAGAGGCAGGAAACCGTAAAGAATGTCGAAATTTCAGAACAAGCTCATATGGCCCGAATGGTGTATGAGTGTATGCCAGATGAACTAGATCGATTTCCAGAACAGAACTGAAGATTTGGCCAAGATCAAGCTGACGAGACGGACGTTCGCTCAGAGCAATCTAAGTATCGAGGAGAAGCTGGGGGGATTGAATTGGCGCAGCTCGGTCCCTGAAGGTTTGAGCTAGTAAACCGTCCGTACAACGACCGGATTTTAAGATTAAATGGTCCGCACGAGATGCTACTGGCTGGCAGTTGGAAGGATTTCAGCAGCCAGATGAGGGACAGATGATCCTGCCAAAAGCGTGTTAACGATGACTGTGCCGGACGCGGACGGTTATGCGGTACCCACGACCAGCACAAACCGGAGATAGATGGCGCAGCTAGCCAGTGAGCGAGCGATCGGAGTTTATGTTGCAAGAAGCGGTATACGAATGGCCATACATTCGTTGACACTGGAATATTGAAGACCAGATATAAGTAACAGGTACAGCCACCGTACCTCACGATCTGGCAAACGAGGTATTAAAGGCATTCTCGCAAAAACGCAGAAGACACAATTGCAACCCGAAACCATCCAAGAGTCCGCCAAGTTGAGGTGGGTCCATGTTATCTCGCATGATCGCGCAATGGTCAACATTGACAACATTGACAATGACAGATACATCAAATCCGCATGCCTTCCGTCGACCGCGACTCCGTTCAAGTTGTCAGACGCAAAGCAAAGCGTATGCGCCGCGCGAGCGACGCCAGCGACATCGATATCGCCAACCGCGAGCTAGAAGACAAGCGCAACCGCGGAGAAGTGTCGTGCGCTGAGTGTCGTCGCCTGAAGATAAAGTGCGACAAAAGCGTGCCCTGTCAATCCTGCCAGGTGCATACATCCACTTCTACTCGCAGAATCTGTGCTCAACCCTTCTTCACGTCCAACTGTTGTCTCCTCCCCCCCCCTCCTCATTTTATCGTTTGGCGTTGCATCGTAATCAAATTCCTATTTACAGCGCAGGGGTTGTGCCTCGCTGTGCCCTAACGGTGCTCTCGCCACAGGTCAGGGAACTCGATTCGTTCTTGCTGCAACCGAACATCTGCATCGGCGCATAGGCAAGCTATCCAATCGCATTCGCCAACTTGAAGATGCACTCTGTGACCTCCACTCGCAACATGGGGATTCTGGGCCACATCCACTCCTTGTTCCCGACTTGCTAGACGGCGATGTTTCTCCAGACGAGGAGTGTAATGCGACTCCTGACACGGTCCCCTTCACAAACGCACCACCCAACGATTCGCAGACTGCTGCTGCAGATGATAGACCGGTGCTCGTGTTAAGTAGGGACGAACGGCAACCCGATATTATAGGCGGTTTATCTGAAGCCCTGGGAACACTCAGTATCGGCGAACATGGCGTCGCCCGTTTCTTCGGACCTACGGGCGGTGTGGAGGTACGTCGATCTGTGGGCCTGTGAATCGTTGTTAATGTGTCTTCCGACAGAGCTTACTCATGGCGCAAGCCATGCATTCCCGCAGGCGACCTGCTACACCTATGACACCCTCCTCACCGCCCCACGCATCTCACCTGTCGTCTAATACCGCTTCATCAATGTTGGCCCCACCGTTCACCCCCCCTTCGCCTATTTCTCCCGTCAGCTCTGGCAAGGTACCTTCGGCATCTCCATCTTCTACTTCCGTTGTGTCGTCTACAATTCGCACACCATTTGGCACCCATGTATCGCTACGTGATAGCGCACTATTACTCTCTCCGTCGGAAGAGACGTTATTCGCTTCCTCTGCAGATTCGCAGATTAACTTGCCAACGCTCATTTCCCGTTTACCGCCCATGGCTGTCAGTCGTGATCTCTTGGGTGCTTACCAGGAACGGGTGGGATCACTCTTACCTGGCGCGCCATCGCTCTCGGAAGTGGAGTCACTTCTCGACAGATTGTACTCTGTGCACGATCGCGCTGGCGACCGCCATATGTCAACCGCACGCAACGCTCCTGGCAGTCTGAAGACCGAGGCTTCAGAAGGCCAAGATGACGATCCCGATGGACTGGCGTGCGATGAACACAACGTCGCACTTCTCTTTTCTCTCCTCGCGTTGGGAGCGCTTGTCTCAGGTGATGACCGCACAGCGTCTTCTGGTCCTCATGTCACCGTAGCGTTTTCAGCCAAGCCGGGGGAGGTGGACGCTGCATCTCACGGTACCCCGTCTGCGTGTGGGCTGGCATCAATGGTCCACCTCGCGTCGACCTTCGCCGCCCTTTCCACTGCCGCCCTCGCTCTCGTGCCCCCACTTGCACGTCCCGGTTTGCGCGCGGTACAAATTCTCCACGTCCGCGCCGTGTGGGTGCGAATGTGGGGTGATGCGACTGGCAAAGACCGCGCTGCACCGCAAGGTGGCAGCGCCCCGAGTGGAGGTGCTGATGCGACCAGTACCACGTCGTGCGCGGAGTGGTCCAGTATATCAGACGGCCTGTACGCAGAACCTGCACTCGCCGATGAAACGTCCTGGAGCCTCACGGCACTAGCGGCCCATGTCGGTCAGAATGTGAGTTGGATCTTTGCGTGTGGCGCGTGGAGACTGACACACCTTTCTTTCTTTCGTAGATTGGTCTTCATCGTAACGCCGCGCGTTGGGGGTTGTCTCCAGCAGCTGTGCACCGTCGAAGCAGAGTGTTTTGGGGAGTATTCTCTGCTGACGCCTGGCAGGTGCGTGATTCTGCCATTTTTCATCTCTTGAGGGCATGCCTTGCTTTTTTCCCATGCCTATACAACCTTATATATATGCACGCTCTTCGCCGATAACGCCTTTGCGTTTTACTTTCCTTTCGACCTCTAATTGGATGAACGAGCCAAGCAAATGTGGTGGCGTTCGTGTTTCAAGTGCAGGTTGCTACGCAATCTGACTTCGCTGCTGCGATCCATATACCACAGGGTTTTTACTGGCCAATCAAAAGTCAGAAGAGACCCTCTAGTGATGGAAAGTCACCAGACTATTTACTTATATTGTTTACTACATTGTTCGTGGACAAGGTGGCTCCACTACTACATTGACTTCTTGCCAGGGTGAATGGTTCGCCATTGAGTTATCGCTGCGGCTTCCCCCTGTCAATTGGTCCGACATGTGACCGAGATTATCCTTTCAATTAATTGTTCAAAGCTATCTTGATTCCAATGCCCACTCCATATGAACTAACTTCATTGAACTAGGCTCTCTATACGGGTCGCCCTCCAGCCCTTGCGTTGGAATATGTCGATTGTGGTTTTCCTCAAATTGGAGGTGTTACCGTTGAGGCACGTGATGCTCATAACCACGGGGCACATGGCCAGGCTGCAGGTGGACTGAACGATATTCTGGAAGATGCAGAATGTTCGTGTCCAGCTTTGTCTTCTGGACAATATGAACTGAGTCGATTTCTTGCAGACGAAGACGTCATGTTCCGCTTTGCGCACGCGTGTCTAGGTACAGTCGTAGCCCGTACTGTTACGGCATCGCCCCCGAACCTCGCCGTAACGATGGACTTGGACAGGCGCGTGCGTGAGTTCAACGAAAACAATCGTGGTTGTGGACCCAGTGCAGCCAAGTTTGGCGGCGATCAACCCCTTCGCGGAGCCGACATTGTGCGCTCACTACGGCGCGTCAGTCTAGAAAATTACAAAGAAGCAGGTTTGTTTTCGGCCTCGTGTGTTTGCATCGTCATGAACTAAGGACGTTTAATGTATAGTTCTCTTGACATTACATCGTGCTTTCTTTGCACAAGCGTTGACCGAAGCGCCGAAAAATCCTCTGAAGTCCTCTTATGCACCTTCGTTCTTGGCGGCGTATCGCTCCGCTTCCACCATTTTGCACTCCGTCAGCGATCTGTTTTCTGGCCTTCCCATGACCGCCTCTCGTCATAGCCGACTATGGACCTCAGCTTTTGGGGCAGCCGTGAGTCCAAACATCACCATATTCGTTATTCGCAATTGCTGAGAGTTTGGAAGATTGTCTTTGGCACTGTTGTCACGCGTGGACCACAATGCCCGCTCGCGGCCCCCGCTATGCATGAGTTGGAACTAGCTGTCTCGCTCTTTAAGAAAGCTTCGTCTCATAGTCAGCGTGCCGCCAATGCTCTCGTATGTTTGTTACTGTTTTGCTTGGAAGTCGCGTGTTAACATGTCGAACTAGCCCATTATTGCTCGTCTTGGAAGTAAAGCGCGAAGTGCCCTCGCCGCTGCTCCTCGAAATGTCGACATTCCTAGAGAGCCTTCAATGACGGCGACTCCCCCACCTCAACTTAGAGATCGTACCCCAGCCGTGCAGACGGAAGCGGGACATGGTTCGGCAGATTATCCGTCATCCAGCAAGGTCGTTAAACGCGAGATTCTAGACGACGAACTCGCTGTATTTGTTGGCCATCCTCGCTTCATGTCCGACAAGTCACCTCGATCGACGTCGGCGTCAAATGTCATGTCTCCATTCGAAGGTTACATGCAGCCTGTCACGCCTAACCGCTCATCAAGTTGTAGTTCCTGTGAAGAGACGCCCTTTCGGCGCCGTCCACCGCCTATCAATACTCGTTCCCCTTTCATAGACGTGCGGCGAGCGTCTGCCAACCCTACTATTATGCCTAGCACGTCGCGTCAGGCCACGGATGTTACGATGATGGACTTCGAAATGTATCCCCCTATGCCCCAAGAGCACTTCCTTTCGAATGCAGGGCCGAGTTTCTTCGTTCCACCCTTGCAGTCGGCAATGTCCGCGACGCAGTCTCACGATTTTTTCTCGCCGCCGCCCCACGATCCCTTACCAGCGGCATCAGAAGTCTACGGCACATCCTCGCTCGACGTTTTTCCCACTCCTCCGCCAGAAATGACGGAGTTCGACGTTCGCGAACTGGATCATCGCGATACCTATGCGCCTTCACAGGTCTACAGCGAAAGCGGCTTCGCAGCGGTGCCGCAGATGTTGTGGAACCTGTCGTCCGATGTTCGTATGGCGTCACACGTGCCACAGAATACTGAGGGTATGATTTCGTTGAGAGACGGCTCTTCGCACACGCCCCATCTCCCAGAGCATCGAGGCGTTTGTGCATGTCACGAACGCATGCCTTACTTTGACGTGTCGCAAGGGAGTCAGCAACACGTATTTGGTTTGCAGGACCTCACGGGACCGTCGTTGAATGTTCGCTCGAGCCGCGAGCTCGGTGGGTCTAATGTATGCTATGGTGAGGCGAATCGGCAGTCACTTGACATTGGTTTCGTTGATCAAAGTCCAGAAGAACCGTGGAGTCTCATGGTGCACGATGGAGGTGTGCTTGGCATGAACTTCGCACGTCGTTAGTCGATTCTTTTCTTTTCTTATTTGAATATACACGATCAGTTCTGAAGGACTCGTTGCTTGAGAAAAGAATGTATTACATTGTACGAATCTGTTTTCGATTTAAATTTATCTATCATTAGGCCCGTATAGAGTGCCGCCATCATACTCCATTTTTTTTCTCGTCGCTGATTTGCGCTACATAGTATATCGCTCCGCTCTAACAGAATACATCCGTCGAAGTCGCCCTGGAAGTGCCAGATGAAGACGATGCTTAGACGTAATGCTGCTACACACGCGCAACGCAATAAAAACAAACGCTGGCCAGCATGACCGCTGGAAGTCAGTGGGTTCTGTATCGGCATTTACACATAAATGACTAGCATTAGAAGACGAGAATTTGCCTTCCGCAGCCTGAGTAGTTTGAAGGCAGCATATGGTGTGGTCGTTCGGACTGAAGGTGAACCTGTTAGCATTGAGCGTACGCGAACCCTATGCCACTGGAGAAGGGCATGCGTGCTTTTCATTAATATCAAGTAGGGCTTCAGCTTCAGCTTCGGCTCGTAGATATGTATATTCTGCAGAGGAAAGGAGAGGTCATATGCTGTGCCGTGAGGAAAGCAATAACGACAGGAATATCCGAGTCATACCTTATCAGACGTAGCTATAGTCTCGACTCTCCCGTAACAATAATTCTAGGACGGCCTCGGAGAACGGAGAAAAAACATGAAACATATGGAACACCTGAACGCTCACGCTATGACGTGTGAGCCTCGTTGCCTTTATCAGAAACTGGATGGTTACTTTCCTGCGCAGCTTTCCATTCACATGTCTGAAAATGAACGATTGGCTCGTATACGTACACCCACCAAACGCCCGGATTCTTCGAAAGCCTCCGTCTATGGACATCTTGACCTACGGGGAACGATATCCCATCTTGTTGATACAGTACCGCTAGCTGCGGCCCAAGACTTGGCAAATATGTAAAGTTGCAATGGAAGCTGCGGATACCCGAGGGCATCAAGGCCGAATGGGGAGAATACTTTTCAATATGAAGATTTAACTGCAGCTTGGTTGGGAATTAACACACGTAAGAGAAAGTTGTCTCATCACCTGGAGACTGGAGTACGCACATCCTGTTGCATTGAGTAGGCTGTGCTCGTGATCGAATAACCGAGCAAATGCAAGGATATATTATGTGTAGATGGAGCTGTATCCTACTGTATCATCACCTGCGCTTTCCGCAGCTCTTCTCATGCGCCGAACGGTGAACCACGAATCCTCCGACGTTGCTTCTCATCGTGCAGGGCAAATGGCGAAACAGACCGACTACTGAAAGGTTTATCAGAAAGAAAGGAAGTCGAAATGCACGATCTCCTAATGCTTACCATGACTGAGTCACTGAAAAATACCGTCCTGCTCCACTTCGCCTTGCTTACTGATACTCGCATCGCCAAGGTCGATTTCACCGTCTCTCGGTGGTCTTGATAGTTGAACAGGTTCGAGATCCTCAACGATAGGTAACAGGCACAAATCCGGTCCACGGTTCAATATTCAATATTCAATACCAGATAACACCAGGGTCCAAATAACATTAGCGCGGTGCCGCGAATCGGCAATCATACCAACACAGCCGTCGGTTTCCGGCGTTCACATCGTACCCGGCTGCTTAATCAGACTTGATTCAGCCAGATTCAGCCGCAGATCTCCTTCGGAACCAGATTATTCTACTGGAAAAGCGATGGAGCCCCAAGCTGCCCCAAGAGAATCCAGAATGACACTGCTAATCTCTGCCATTATAATAAATTGCCCTCTATGCACCCGCCGTTCCCACCCTTTTGTCAACAGTGTCGGGTTCTGGGCCTTGCTTTGTTCCCCGATAACCCGGCCAATAAACCAGAATAAACTGAGTCATTCTAGTCATGTGAACCAAGTGCGGCACGGATGTCCGATCAACGTCACCATCAGCTGTCAATCGGCCGCCCATCGCGACTCATGGTCGTCGGCATCCGTCGGCCATCTGCCCGCCCCTCCCGCTCGCTGTTTGACTCAATGGCCCAACATTGTGGCTTATATCTCTACATCCGACCCTCCATAAATTCGTAAAAAAGTTGTACCTATGGGTTTTATGTGATAGTCCCTGACCTTGAATACGAAGACTCAATCATCCGCTTCTGGGACCTCCGTTACCCCAGCTCGGCCGTGATCTGTGACTCGTCTCGTGTGGGAAGCAACACATGCCCGACCATTAGAACTCCGTAAGCTGTGCAAAAAAAAGGAAACAATGCACACCCTAAAACAGATATAGTGATTCTTCTACACGGGCTCAAATTTCGACATCCGCGAAGTACTGACGGCATAATTTGTCATTCAATGAGAAGTTGGTGTATAGACATAAAGACATAGAACATAAAACATAGTCATGAACATAAAACATAATCATGAATAGCAATATAAGATCCCCTCCCAAAAAATGTATTTGAAGGCCTCAGAGGGTACGGATACTCGTAAATCGGTTCACAGGCTGTCCAAGCGACACTAAAAGCTCAGTCGCCACTAAAAAACCGATGAGGCAGCCGGCCTCCTGGTTTCCTTACGAGGCCGACCACGGAGGCGCTTCGGCATTACGGGTGGCTCATGTTCCAAGAGAGGCGCACTTGTAGCCGTGGAAGATTTATCCACGCGTTTGGAGGAGCTGAGGTTTCGAGTGCGCTTCTTGGGAGTAGCCATTGACACAGATTCAAGAGGGATCCTCGTTGCAGGCACAACCCCCGCGCCCATGGGGGATGGCACCTCAGCACACGATGCTTTGGCGACCAAGCGTAAGGAACGGCGCGGTGGGGTCGTCATTGTATCAGCGACCGGTGGTCGTCTGGCGCGCTTTGGGCTTGCGATGGGTACCGAGGTCGTTGGGGGTACGAGTGAAGTAACGGAATCTTGGCCAGAAGCCTCCGGCGGCTTGATTGGCACTGCGCGAACAACACCCTTCTTATCGACCTCTAATCGGAAACCTCGAAACTCCAACTCCTGCAACTCAGCCTTGGTGAAAGGATAGATCGACAAGATGCCAGACTCGGCAGCCCTGTCATTCCACATGCCAGTTTTCGCGGGCGGGTTGATGAACTGGACTTCAGATGCCTCGGCGGCTCTCAGAATCGACACAGCAGCGGCAGGGAGTGGATCGTATATGGCGGGACGAGCTTTGATCTCGATCACATGATTCCCAGGGGTCGCTTCGACGTGACGGGGAATGAACGCAGGTACAGTACTGCCAGCAGTACGGTTGACCGGCTGAGAATAAGACATGGCAGTGTGCGTATCGTCAATATCCATTCCATCGTGTCCTTGGTGAAGTGTGTTTGTCTCATAGAGATAATTGTACGGCGCAGCGTAGTCGACGCCAAGATTCAAAGGGTTTCGAATCGGTGCGTACAAGTTACGATCATTGAACGATGCATCGAAATTGTAGTCAGGATCCTCTCTGGAAGTCGGTTTCAGTCGTGGCCACCACGGTGCATAACCCCATTTACCGACTTACCTTGCAAGAAACGAGTCGGGTGTTTGGTTCGTGGCACCGAAGAGGCCTCGCATGAGATCCATGTCGGACTTTAATGTGGGAGGAAACATGCTCGCAGGAGAAGACATAGTGAATTGTGGGGGTCAAAAGATGCTGGAGCAAACAGCGAACCCTGCGACACAGCTTTATAGCCTCACGCGTGTGTCCGGCCGACCAGAAAAGGAATACAGTGTGGCCGGTTTGGCCGGTTCGTGAAAAGGGACTTCCATATCGAGAAATCTGGCTATGGATATGGCGACGGCTGATGCCACACGCATTAAACCCCTTGGGAGGCCGGACAAAATAATACCATGTATCAAGTACAAAGACTCTTGTGTGCCACGAGGGCTTGAAATAGTTCAGACGCGCATATTCTATTACACACAAGCCATGTTATCTTCATCCAACATCTCCGCCTGAAAGATATGCTGTAAGTTCATAGGATCGGATTACGACGAACAAATACTCGAAATGTACGGAACATAGGCTCACCGTCACCCTTTTCAGTCCAGCAGGTTCGCTCAAAGATTGATACTTCGATTATTGAGACTTAAGGCCGCCGCCACAGGTCTGACACATACCTTTGTTGATTGTCTTTTTATACGGCGCTCACGGCGCTGCAGCGACCATCGACGCAAAAGCGAATACTTCGAACGTCGATTCGAAAGGAGGTTTGGTGTAAGGCAAAATGCATACCGGGCCCCACAGCTTGGCAATTAAAGATTCAAAAACTGTCGTCACGGCCATGCTGACAAGCGAATCAAAGCGTAGATTATCTGTGCCAGTTCAGACAAAGGATGAGGCTTAAATCATCGTTGAAGTTCGCTCAGAGTAGTGGGAGGAGAACGAGCTGGTGAGTCCGCCCATCCACCTAGATTTTCACGTCTTCGAGCGTCAATGTCGACGTGGAACAGGCGAAAGCGAGAACAAAAGACATGGAGTGTGTGGCTATGTGGCTGTAGAACACGGTCACGCGATTTGAGTCACCCATTCCTTCTGGCTATTCGTTGACTGAACAAACTTATACTTACTTACTCGTGAAAGAACGCACACATTATGCACAACATCGGAATTAGCAGTGCGGACACAATATATATTAGAAACTGGACTCTTGACAGAATATTTGTTCATTGGAACGAAAAGCACGCTCAAAAAAAAAAAAGACAAAAATTGGCTATGATTCGAGCACGAGTCGATTGCATCACAGTAAACATACTCAACCGTCTCCTTTCCCTCTGCAGTTGCGCACAGTGAGTAGGATTATCCAGAGCGGTTGAAGTTTGGCAAGAATCTCATGTTGGGCTGTCGTACTTGACCTCGAAACTCTCCATCGTCATCATCGAGGTATCTCCCGTGAGCGGGACGACGTGCAGCCTTTTTCGTGAGGACAAAAGCGACACTTGACGTGCCGAGAATAGTCAGAGTGGCCCACCCGGTCCACGCAAAAGCGACCAAAGCTGAGAGAATACGGCACTGGATGTAGGACCAGCACCACGATAGGTCTCCCCACAAATGCTGTATAAAGACAATCATGGAGGCGTTGACGGCATGGCGCGATGTCAGTCATAAACAGGGTGGAAGACACAGTCAGCTACCTTCGGATCAGGTAGCATATGGAAATACTCTACTCACGGACGATATGGCAGCGCCTACCAGCCAGAAGACCCATAGGACGAAGAGTCCGGTAAATTCATACATGAACAGAAGAGAACGGAAGAAGGGAATGCGCTCAAGCGGGCTTGTGATGAGAGCGATCCTAGAGTTCACAACATAAGTCGACGGTTCGAATGGAGTACGTGGCTTGAACACACACATATAGAAGCTCCAAAGTATGGTGACACTCGTAGTGAATATCAGCTCTGCAATAATGTGATCTGCATTTCGACAACATTGAGCCGGGTCCTACGAGTGGCATTCTTTGACTCACCGTAAAATGGACGACCTTGGTTCAGAGGATCAGACCTTTTGAGGGTCAACGTGTAGTGCAAGCGGTCTGCGGAGAGGGCGAGAAGCACAATTGAAAACATGGCCTTGAACCCGCATTAGCCAACACAGTGAACCATAGTATGGGAGGTTTTGCTATACCAGAGCCACATATAAGGCGATGCGAAGAGCAGGAAAATTGAACGGCCTCATGATAGCAGTGCCCACACAATGTGTAGCTCAAGAAGGATGCAAAAGGATGGGACATCGAAAATGACTTGCAGCTTGTATAAGTATAGGAAGTCCATGACCCCAACACGAGGACGGCCTCAAGGCCGCCATGACATTACAGGGCTCTGCTAAATTAAGCCTTCGGAGTATGCTTGACCTCGTGAGAATTGAGTATCGTGATGGACATGAAGTGCCGCCATTCATTACAGCATTGTAATCGGTCGCGGAAAGTGCTGGAATAGTAGGCGCGTAAAACCACCTCCATTCGCATTACTCTTTACTACAGAGGCAGTGGTCAGAACACGGGACCTACCTCGGAGTTTCAGCCGAGCCGGCATGCCCTGATTCAACCCGTACACATCACCGAGTGCTGTGGCTCCCGACTCGCTGTACATATCTCCCACAAGCCGTACCAAGGGTCTCAAAGGGGTGAGTTGAATCAAGATTCAAAAAGTAATTGTGTTGCTAACAAAAACTCATGATGCGTAAACACACCTATATCAAATTGAAGTACAAAATGGTTTCCGAATTGGGTCCCAGACTTTTACCGGGCCCTTGATTTGCCTTTGAAGGAAGGCTTATCGCTCCAATGTTCAAGTCGGTGAGGGCAGAAAGTGACGGTATAATGTGCTGCCAGGCTGGCGTCGCAGGTCCATAGGGCCGTGCCGCTTGATTCGTCACTATGAAAGAATTGGTTGAGTAATAAGGGTTCCTTAATCGTATACGCACTAAGCATAGCAGTACGAGTTCGGGCAGTTGCTCTCTGTGAACAAAGTTTATTACAAAGTATCAAGTGACGGGAGAAACCCTTACTGAAGTAGGAGTAGTACGCGACGCCTTGACGGGAATAAATCAATCGACAATACAGGAGCTATAATATACTCACCAGAGGAAGGGCAGGTGGCCTGGGTAGCATACCTGCCGGATTTCGTCAGCCTAAGTGCAAGGGGAACACGTAATTGCAGAACACGCACTGTCCCGTGCAGCAGTTGGGCGAGTTGCTTGGGTTGCCATCGAGGTTGGCTTCGCATGCCGATTTGCACCCGATAGGGTAACCAGTGTTGTCGTATGGGCCCTTGAGAGGCGCAGGGCAGTTCGGGCCTACATGCCAATCCTCTCCAGCCTTGCTCCCCAGATTGCAACGAAATCATCGACGCACCAAGGTCGACAGGGCAGTCAGCCTCGCCGCAACCGACGTTGTTGGTGATGCTAGTGATCATGAGCAATAGACTCGTGAAAAAGTATCGAAACGCTTGCCTCATTGGGAGATTATAGCCGTCGACAAGAGAAACTGCGGGACCTCAGAAACGAGCGGGAATTATAAATGTGCACATACCATCATAATAATCTTTACCGCCGGAGCTGGAAAAAGTGTGACCAATCCATACGATCTGGGCAGATATTGATTCACTTTAGAGTAAATTCGGCAAGAGTTACAGGAGGAACGCCCTTCCACGACCTATGATAAGTAACGATTGCTGAGATATGAAGAGTAGCCTTACCGTGCCATCAGTCTTACTGCAAACAAGCCCGCCGATGCAACCACCACTGAGACAGGTCGTCGCGGCGGTGCTTCCGGTACTGAAGTCACAATCGCGACGACCCTGAAAAAGAAAGAAAAAGTTAGAAAAAGGGTCTTCTGCGGAGAGGGGATAACATTACCCAAATACGTCCGGCAGTCCAGTCACTAGGGACAGAGAATGTCACAGAGGTGTATGCATTTGCTTGCCATCTGCATTGTCATGACGATGATGGCCAATGAGGAAAATAGGCGGATATTCAATTACAAATGAAGAGGCGACGCACCCAGTCGTGTAGTCAGGGGCGTTGCCTTGTCCGGTGAACATCTGATGAAAGCTTAAGAAAAATGTCCCACTGGGCACTTCAAAGCACTCGCCGCAGGCCTAGAGAGTGAAGAAAGGACAAGTTAGTCGTGCGAAGACATGAAAATAATAATGGATGTTCACCAGACTAGGGAAGACGGATCGGAGTGGCTCAGAGAATAGAGTAAAAGATATTGTCACATACTGGTAAAAGGGCATCCTGAAAGCGACGAACATCAGTTATCGAATGGGGCGCTATAAGACGGCGAACGCGGGCGTACCGTTGTACACTGTGAGCGTGCGATCCGCCGCAGCGCCAGCGGCAAGAGCGATGCAAGACAACACGAGCGTGAACATTGTGTGTTCTAGGGCAAGAAAATCGAAAGGATAAAGAACGTGGCTGAACTGGGTCCTTCCACAATGATTTTTCACCTGGGAACATACACCGTTATATATGCATTTCTAGCACCGTCTGACGATCCCAGAGTCTATAGTACCCGCAATGGGCCTGTAGAAGCGCAACAAGGGCGGCACTTACCAAGCGATGGATAGTCACAAGGGTCGTACCATGCCGACGTCAAAGGACGATAAGCCGGAACGCAGCGCAAAAAAAGTTGCCTGTCAGTCTAGTATCATACACTCGAGCGACTCAAGGCGACCTTACTGGCATAGCACTGACATAGCCTCGACCAAGCCTAACGGACGCACCCCAAAATTTGGGGATGCTTGCGAACGATAATTCAACGATGCCAGAAATTGGTATCAAGGAGTGTAGAGTGGATCGATTCGGTGCGCTACGAAACATACGGAACAGTCCTACAGAGCACTGGCATTCACTCTTGTTTCGCAGGGTTTGGCGCCTATACAACCTGGTTCGCGCGACGAATGCTATAAAGTGTACGCATGCACCCCACCATGCGGAAAGTAAATCTGATGATAACCGCCGGGGCATGGCATCAGGAATTCAAAATGGCCAGGGATGGGAGCAGCACAGCACACTGCTGACCGCCTTTGTGGCGATCGTAGACCGGAATGTAGGACAAGAAAGAAAAAAAAACAGAGTAAACAGCCTAGGATTCCTGACAACGGGTAAGTACATCAAGAGATGGGAGCAGCATAGTATCTCATAGTAACTGCTGACCGGGCAGTTGTGGCGGTCTTGGAGTGGAATTCAGGACAAGAAAGAAGAACAGAGTAAACAAGATTCCTGACAACGGGTACGTCAAGGGATGCCAGCAGCATAGTATACTGCTGACCGGGTTTGTGGCGGTCGTAGACTGGAATGTAGGACAAGAAAGGGAAACAAAGCAAACAAGATTCTGCCAACGGGTCAAGGGACATATGCGACCAGCACAGTACCGGGTTTGTGGCGGTCGTGGATGGATGTCGAGCCTCCGCCGCGGCCGCGTTGACACATAGTCGTGGCTCACGTGCGCGTGTTATCCGATCACCCCCCGAACCCGTATGATAAGACGGTACAACATCCTTCTCCCTCCCTCCTCAGTCTGTTATGTTGCTCTGCACGTAGGCTGAGGTGAGAGATCTTCATGACTATCACTATTGCCTACATAACTCACATGTAACTAGAACACCGCTAGTGACACGGTGTATTATAGGTTAGCAATTATAATCTGTTTCGTTGCTCTGCTCGTAGGCTGAGAACACCACTACACGGTGTATTACAGTTCAAGAATGGACTGGAATGTAGAACAAGAAAGAGTACCAGAGTACACAGGACTCCCGACAGCGGGTACGTCAACTTTGCAAATGGAATGCATCGAAGCCGATTATCTGCTAACCTGCCAAGACTCGCAGAGCTGCAAAGCAATCTCATCACGGCGAAATGTACTACTGCTGCATGGCGACGGGCGGTCGCTATGTTAAAACGTGTGCCGGTGCCGATATCTTCTGCCAGAAAGATGGTAACACCCCCTTGTGCTCGCGGAGACTCGTGCCGGATACGAAAGCCAGAACCTGTCGTGGGGTGGCTCACCCGTTCAAGGCTATTTCTTGAGGTCGTGCTTTCTATTCTGCCCCTATTCTGCCACGTTTTGCTGGGCGATCACAAACGAAGTTGTCTAGATGTCAGATAGTCAACTATGCTTTCGATGGCATCGAGTTGATGGTCGTGACTGGTGAGAGTCTTGTTGGAGCTTTTCAATGAGAATGTCGTTGCCTATCTTGCGGCCCCCAACATGTATGTACCTATTTACCCCCACATGGTTGGATTATTTCCTTCGAGACCGAATGACTTACACGCTTTTCAGCGGTCCACTTGATATTGATTCTATCTGCACATCTGCTACTATGGAAATCTATCAAGCTTACGTCCAATGAGTAGGATATGGCCAGCCAATGTAAAGCTCTCTTCGCTGCTTGGCTTACCGGAGAGTGTCAGCCATGCTTGTCTCGAGGTCTTTAGCCCTTTCCATGGCCACTTAGCCACTGTCTTCCCGATCTCAGCATATGCATGGTCACCTCGTCGGGACATGACAAGGTTGCCCTCTTTGCGACGAACTACTCGGACTTGGCGGTAAGCTACGTATCTTGAGGATATTCTCGAAGGCAACGAGCTCGTGGACATTGCAAAATGGGCCGCCGCGGGCGGACTCGTGCAAATGCACTTCGGTACATTCAATGCATCAGTTCAATGATTCGAGAGTGCGTCCTGAAATTATTTCTAATTACGTAAGTATGTATGTATATCGACGCTGAGGACCTGTTGGAATTTTGACAGTGGCAGGTGCATATACGAGCGTTCGCGAGCTCCCCATCGTTCCCATCGTTGCCAAAGTTGACGATATTGCTGGAGGCTCGCCGCGGCCTCTTAGGCTGCATAACTTGTGGGTACGTTATATGGGATGAGGGTTTCCACATAAAAGCGTCGTACGTCGTGTATGCGCTGTATGCGCAGAGGAAATCGACCCAGGTTCATACACCGAAGACTCGGAGAAGGACGACTCGTTCACATGCATGGACGTCGATACGAAACTCGCGCCACCCAGTGGACCAGCAATTCCAATGCATACGTCTGCACGGCTGTCGCTCCCCACGGCGTGCGGTCGAGGACACGGACCTGAGCACGCGTTCGTCATATGTATGCGAGGTACCCGACGAAGACCGTTGGCCAATTGAATCGCCAAAGGCATGATGTTTTGTTGCATCTGTATTCCAGTGCTTACGAGAATGGCACAGGAGGATATCGCCACGCCAATTGGCTCAAAGCCGTCACTGATCATGAAGCTGGCTCATGGACTTTTCGACGCATTGCATTGCACTCGCGATGCCACAAATACCTTGCGTAAACATGTATACAACTTTAAATGGCTTCAACAACGCACAGTCGACGACTCGAATACTTATCGGTCTCATCCATTAACATCACGTGTTTGTTCACTACTGACATTGTTTGACGAATAAGGTAAAGAATGGGCCCTGTCCTTTGTCTACTGTCTGGGTGCACGTACACTGCGCTGAGCTCAAAGGGCCCAAGCTTCGAATACGGGAAACTTCAAAGCAAAAAGCTATCGAGCCGGCCAGTGATGCGGAATCAAAGGTGGGTATTAGTAAGAAGGCTCTCCGACTCGGAGCGATCTGCAGCCACATCATATTCTAGGATTTCCCAATCGGGAAATTGGCCGGTTGGCCTGCAGGGTGAACTCGGTAATTACCGACGCAACTATAGTATTTAAAGCTTCGTGTTTTTTATCGCTTTCATGTACAGCTTCTTAGTCTTCTCCTGTAACTCTTCATCTCATGAATTGCACCTTGCAGCCCTTGCCCTTCACCCTACAGTCGCGGAATGGCTTGCCACCACCGACAATGCTACTGTAAGTGCAAAGGATGGTGCCGCAAGTTTCAACATTTTCACACGTGTCAATGGCAGAAGTGGCTACACCACCAATGGCTCTCTGCTCGTTCAGCCACTCACGACTGTAGATTGTACCGTGACTCATCGTCTTATGATCGTCCACCAGCCATACCCGCGCATGCTCTTTGCCAGAGTCGATCAAGCTGGTCTGATTCAGACGAGTCCCATGAATGCCATTCTTGGGCCGGCCGTGGCAGTGTCGTATTACAATCCAACATTCTTTCACGGCGGAGGTCCTTTGACCGGGACAAATATCGACTGTGAGCTTTCGATAGTTGTAAACTACGAGACAAAAGGGTAGGCTTACCTGGACAAGCAGTATCTGCTCGGCTACCGCCCATCTTCACAAATCCGGAGGGTAGAAGACAGCAGCTTCCCTCGTTCCAGGAGACATTCGGCTACTTGTTTTCTCGTCCAGTAGTGTCCGAAGTAAATCTCGAGCCAGTGCAAGTACAAGGTCAGATGAGCAACAGAACCGTGATGCCACCGGAAGGCGTTTTGAGCACCGAAGAACGCCTTACGAATCGAGGACAGACGACCCCTGCGTGTGGTCCTGATTCGAGCGTGCGAGTGCATGGTCAGACGTCTAACAGCACCCTGGAAATATTGAACGACATTTCGAGTGACGAGGAAGAGGACGCTGAGAATGAGCAGCAGGCAACTCCTGTTTATATGCCTTTTTCAGACCTGATAGCAAAAGCCGAGGCTGCCAAGGAGAAGTCTTTACCGCAAGATATGAAATGGGTTCAATGTGTACCGTACATGTACAAGGGACGGTTTGTAAGTTCTATGACAGTCCATCTTGATTAACTCCGAGCTTACACGGGAATAGAGAGTGGGCAGGCCAACAAGAAGACACTGCGAAAGCATCCCTCCAAATAGTGAGAATGTGGAAGAGGTCCCGGGCTAAGGAAGAAAAAGAGGAGATGCGCATCAAGAAGCGGATAGCTTTCGTCAGACCGAGGGAATATCCTGAGAATTGTCACAAGCGAGATCTTGCAAGAAGTTTTTATCGTCTAGCCGTTGATATTGGCGCTATAAAACTATTATGGTGTTAAACGGGCTTCCGGGCATATCAACAAACACTGAGGACAACGCGAGAAAGCACTCACATCTTGCATATAGCATATTGAGTACCCAAATCCGGGTCCTGCTCGATCAGTCGCTCTTCGAGCGGTTACCTCGTAAGCGAATGCTATGGAACATATACCGAAGCTACTAACAGCGGCAGCCATGACCAAAAGGCGAGCACCTGTAAACCAAGACGGTAAAGCGTCAAGCCTAGAAATTTTGCAGGCAGAAGGAGCAATATGAAATTTGTGGCTGCGGGCATGCAGAAGCGACTGAACGTTGAAAGGCGGTGGTATGTGCTTGTTCAATGCATGAAAGAGACTGATACGGCCCATTTCCAAAACAAGGTTTTGATCGCCGTCCAAGCGCTAGCGCAGAGGGTCCAGGTTTAGACTAGTCTCCCGTAGGCAGACCTTAACACGAGACCTCTAGCCAAAATAGGCTTACCCAAAACGGTCTCACCCAAAACGGTCTCGGTATTAAGGTCTGCTTGCAATTGTGCGTGCGAGGTGGACCTTCGACATATCAAATTCAAAAGACCGTCGCGACCGTGCTGGACCTCCGGCATGACTCAGTAATGAGGTCGGCATCTGCTCGTGACGTCTTAGTCCGAGTGGCCGTCAGGTTGCGATCAGAGCTGAGAGTGCCAGGCGGCCTCAGCTTCTTGCTTCGCTATGTAGTTGAAAGTCCGTTTAAATGTGAACTTATTAATCTTCATGGTATTATGGTGCTGGTTGATGACCGATCAACCTCTCAATTTATGGTGCTCTCTAGAGGGCTGTGCCCTGGCTCACATCAAGTGAAAGCAACGCGGAACAACTTCATCGTGATCACAATCATTGAGTCATCACATCAGGCTGGACCGCAAGCTGGACGGTTTTGAATTTGATATGTTGAAGGTCCACCTCGCCTGTATGACTGCAAGCAGACTAGGTTTAGACCAAGTTCGGCACCATGACTCCACGAGTGAGTTATCGATTCATTCATGACCGAAATGCTTACTAGACCATCTGAAGCGGCGGGCTTGTCCTTCACTCGTCTTAGAGGTTAAAAATGAACATAGAGAGGAAATACATATATATAACAGTGCAATGTTATTCAACAATTGGTAAGAGAAGGGTATCTTCCAAGAAAAAAAAAAGTCCACGAAAACAATAAATACGAGATGTACAGCGGATATACACATACAAACGAGATCCACTGCAGAAGTCCCAAACTATTCGCTCTACTGCGTACCTTGAAACTTCACATGACAACACACTCGTTCTTCTCGGCTTTCGCTCCCTGGAAACCCATTTCCTCAAAGGTAGTCGGCCCTTTCTTCGGGACCTTCGCAGGCTCTTGATTGGTGGGCGCTGGTTGCAAAGGAACCGGCGCCTGATTGGCCGGCCGAACAACAGGCCTCGGCGCCTGCTGCTGCATGTGCAAAGGCGGCGGCGGGCTTTGCGCGTGAGCGGGCCTTGCGTTGGGAGGTGCGCCTTGCGCGTGTTGGAGTCGTCCATTGTGAGGCGGAACCTGTGCACGATGCGGACGAGAGACCTGGTATGGCGGACGCGCAGTCGTTGGCGGTGGCACTGAAGCTTCGAGTGCTGGCGCGTGTGCATAAGGCGGCACAGTCGGCATCGCCATGGCCTGCGAACGCTGCTTTGCAGATGTGCGCTGTCGCGTCAGCTGTGTTTCGTGCTCGCGACCCGAGAGTACTTGAGGCGCTGGTTGTGTGAGCGCGGCCAGCCGGTCACGGGCCTGCTGGTATCCTTTCGCGGACGCCTACCAAAATGAGAGGAAAAAAGTCACAACCCAGTCCATTCGACTGCCAATACGCATCGCAAGAAGCCAACGTACCCTCTGATACCACTCTCTTGCTCGTGCAATGTCCTTGGGCATACCGATGCCAACTTCTGCGTAATAACCCATGGCGAATTCACCACTTGGGATTCCTGGAAGAACATTAAAAAATATTCAGACTCACTGTACCTGACAGCTGAACATACCTTTTCGTGCGGCCTTGTCCGCAAACACCACCGCAAGCCGCTCGTCTTTCCCAAATCCACCCGCCACACCACTGCCGCACAGATACCACTTGCTGAGCGCGACGTCGGCCTCAGGCACGCCCTGCTCGCTGGCAAATGTGTAATAAACCACCGAGAGTACAGGATCATGCGAAAAAGGTGCTATGGCGTGCTCGTAGCATTGCCCTATTTTCAGCTGGGCGGGCGCATAGTGGAAGTACGCGGCACGTTCAAGATGTCTGCGCGCTATCTCGCGCACCGGTTCTCCTGCAGCATATGGCAAGTTTATTGATTACCCTCGAATTTTATGACATGCTTTCACACCTAGTTGTGCACCGAGCTCGCTTGACGGAATATTGGGGAGCTGCATGAGACAGCAGATTAGCACGTGAGGAGTATCACCCTGGTACCCTACGCACATTACCGTTTTCGTTCTCATCCAGCAGCAGCAGCGCAAGCACGTACGCAGCATGTGGAACACGCATGCTGCACAGAGTCGCCGCGCGAGCAAGGTGCGGGATCTGCATCATGCCAGATTACTTGATGCGAGAACCGAAGATGAACATGTACTCACGGCACTGATCGGGTATGCTGGCACGCCGAGCTGCCCAAACATGTGGCACATCGCAATCCGCTACGACGATCAGCACCAGACAGGTAGAATCAGCATGGAGTCGCTCACGTATATGCATGCTTCGTCCCCCGCCTGTGCACCACGCTCATAGCAGTCCACCGCGCGGATCTGATCGTTGACTGACTCGTAGTCACGACCTGCCGGTAATGTCAACGTCAAAGTAAATATTTCACGATACTGCGACGTACCAATGCGGAACCATGCATGCGCATACCCGCCTTCAGCCGCGAGTTCGAAGTTACGAAACGCCTGACATGAGTCAGCATAGACGTCGGTCAGCATTGGCTACACAATTGCGTGTCAGCGCCCACCTGCTTCTTGTTACGCGCGATGAGGTGCGGGATTGCACCACTTGTTTCAAGACACGCACGATGGAAGCGCGCTTCGGCAGATGATACTGCAGAAGGGCCTGTGAAGCTTTTGTAGCAAGCACTCGCCTCCTGGAACCATGCGCTACTTGCCTTCAGAGAGTTCCAGTACGAGGCCGACGGCCACGTCCGCAAGTTGGCGCAGTTGAGGATCCTCGATCGCCGCCGATCCTGAGGCAAGGTCCGCAAACGCAGGATCCCACGCTGGTGGCGGCGCAGGCTGTGAACACAAATAACTCGGTAAGCGACTGACGCCAAATCCTTGAAATTGAAAACAGACTTTGTCCGTTCTTTGCCGGTCAACCAGGAAAAAAACGTCCGTGCACCAGCCGATCTGGCTTTCCGCGCTCTGCCCTACAGCCTGAATGGACGGGAGAGCCTTTGTGAGGCCGCCAACTGTCGGCAACGGAGCGGTGAGAGACGGAGATGACAGCGACGACGAACGAACGAGCGGGCGAGGGCCGACGGGTGCTGATGACTGGAGAACGCCTGTCGCCACTGCATTAGAAAGAGATTGCAAGATTATCGTCGGTCTCACCGCTGCTGACATTCAGCCGCGCCATTTCCCCAACGATATCCTGCTGTGGTGGTCGCCAAACAGCTGGCGATTGGTGGTGTTACTATACGAGACACAAGGAAATAACACAGACAAACCCGATGCAGGCGATGGAACAGGAAAAGGTGGCGGGGTCAAACCGTCTTGCCTGTGCGCATGGCCACTTACGCGGGACAGAGGTACAGACTGATGAGAACTGTATCGAGGAGCAAAACTGGATCCAACCGATGGCGTGCGATGCGCCAGTGGGGGAGCCGGTGCTGAGATCATCCAACTTGCGTGCGCTTCAGGGATGGGGGAATGACGAGAGGACATGGAGGAAGAGTGGTGCAGTCCAGCACTCAGATTGTCTGATATCTATGAATTTGTGTGAGTGGCAATAGGACAAGAGACATACCACGACATACGTTCCCTTCCATATCCATGCGGTGCGGCCGGGGCGCGACAAGTGATCGTGCGTGTGTCAGTCCCCCTTGAGGCGATGCCGAATACCCGTCTTGCTCGAAGCTATAGGACGTAGGGTTGGACATGGCAGGTGCCACGTAGGTAGGTATTTGAGGAGATAAAGTATAGGTTGGACCGGTGAAAGCACTATTAGTATCGTTCGCCAAGCTGCTGGATCGAGAAGGAGGCCCGACACTATAGCCGTTCTACCCGTAACGTGATACTTTCCTTTACATGGGAAACGGCTTGAAAGCTCAACTCACGGATCGATAATCTGGAAAGGCCATAGACATTGTTTCCAACGGCCTCGGAGGAGGTGAAGAATAGTTGGTCGACGAGCAGGGGCAGATCTGTAACTCACGTGGGAGCAGTACACGTGCACGATCGTTACATCACTACATCACTACACACTTGTACCTACTTCAAGCTTGTAAGTACATGTACACGCTGATGTTTTTTCTGATTGTTTTTACTTAGATAGCTCTACAGATGACATCGATGAAACCTGGTATGAGGCCAGTTCTGCCGACACTCGATTTACTTCGCCTATAAAGGATTCAGAGGTGTGCAAACCCTCCGCGCGCGTATGCCGCGTATTGTGGAACCTAAGAGAAGGCTTCTCTTCTGGTCACGGTGACTGGTCTTAATGTACGCACGTCGCACGGGCCTTTGTCCTATCTCTGGCTGAACATCTTCGAGACCTCGGGTCAGATATTGCCTGGAACAGCGTACTAGTAGACGGTGACAACTGTGGTGCTTGAATGAGTTCTGTTGTACGTTCCGCCAGCGAATGCACCATCGACACGTGCTTTTCTGCCTACTCACGCTCCTGATTTGACCCCTCATGATCATGGACCTGGAAAGCCTGTCCCAGCACTCGTGGGACGGCAGATGGGGCCTATTTGGCTTAGTCGTGCTTTTAGACACCATCTTCGTGCCATTAGTGACTAGTTAGCAACTTCTAGCAAGCTTAGCTCGCCGATCGCTCACGACTCGGGATTGGGTCTTTACAGCTTGTCGACAACTTTTCGCTGGCTAATTGGAGCTTCTATGTTTAGAACTATTAAAGAGCTAAAATTGTCGGTGCGACGGCACATGACGAGGTGGCATGCCATGCGGTCACAGGAGAAAGGTGGGGTGGAAGTCTCTCTATATCCGCCTGGCTTCGGGCGACTAACCCTCTCCCCAAGTCGCGTTGGTTGCACCCTTGTACCACGTCGATTGATGTTTTCTAACTATGAATCGGCTTGTCTACAACATGTTTGAGTGCATGTTGCATGTGTGGTACGTCCAACGCAGTCTATCTTCCGATTTCGTGACGCATTTCCTCAGTAAGAGTTCTCGCTCGCTGTAGCGTATACGATACTCAATAAACAGAGCATGACCAAGCAGGATACACAACGGTGCGTACAAGCATCACTGGCAGGATGCACGCAAGTACATCCCCCTCTGGTCTTGCCCTTCTAACTATTTCCCTTCATACAGAGTTCTCTAGTCAGTGAGAATCCTACTTATCTTGTAGGTCATGTCCTCCATGGCCGCCATCCTTATATTTCCCGGCTGGCTGACCTTGGCAATACCAGTATTACGGTGATTTCTCTCCGACCTGTTGCAGACTTAGAGTCGTCGAAGACGTCAGGTGTTTGAGCGTCAACAATGAATGGACAAGTACGTCGTTTTGCGTTTCAAGTGTCCTTGCTTCTCTTTTTGATTTTATAAGTGGTATTTCTTTGGAATACAGTGCAATTCAACGAGCGATTACATAAGTGAAACATTGCATTCTTTCCGAATCGGCAATTGTTTATCCTGACCTGCCATGTTTTTTTTTGTCGGCCAACCTCCTCGAATGGTATGGCTGATCGATCGATTGGCCACTGCTGTGGCTCGATAGGAGGGTGTCTCGGTCATGCTCTGCTGGAGCTGATCCAACCGGCTGGAAGCATAGGTCTCACTTTTGATTCTCCCTAGACCCTAGACTAGAAACGACGCTCGTTAAGCAAAGGAGAAACAGCCTGTCTTCTGCGCTGATATATTCTACATACATCCAACGCGACACTAGACACTGCTAGCATCCACATACTCCGCAAGTTACTAGTTAGCCTTTGCTGCTCGCTGCATCATATTGTGCGTTCGCTTATCGATTGCTGTCCATGTCCATTATATCTTGATTGCCAAACACACACAGGGGTGCCATTGTGGATATCACGACGTTCGCAATATCTCTATGGCCTTGACGCCCCGTCGAATTGCATCTTCTACTTCCTTTGTAAGAGCGGTAACAGACGAGCCTGCAGATGAGTCTCCACGATCCGTGGCATCTCTCCCTAATGATTCGAGATCCTCCATGTATCTGGCTATGTCGAGACTGCCCATCGAAGTCTGGCAGGACATCTTTGTGAACTGCTTATTCTCGTTCCGCAAAACTACACCACACGATCACTTCCCCACCACATCGAATGCGCCCCTCTCTCTCATGTCCGTTTGCCACTCCTGGCGCAGCATTGCGATGTCCCTCCCTCCACTGTGGAATCACCTGAGTATCACCATCTGTAATAAACGAGTCAGACCCTCCATAGCTCTTATTTCCGACGCGTTGCAACGTTCACGGGCGCTTCCTCTTCACATTTACATTGGATACCAGTTCTGGGCATCTCACGATCTCTACAACGAAGTTATGGTCATGCTCCTAGCCCACACCGACCGCTGGTGCCGTGTAGGCATGTTCGTGCCGCCTAACTACGCATATCCACTCACCCCGGCGTCCCAGTCAGCGCCGTGGCTTGAGCATCTCAAGGTCAACGTGCGTTCCGGCACTCCCTACGCCGACGTTCGTGAGCTTCTTGCGCTCGCCGACAGAGCTCCTCTGCTGCGCAAGCTTACTATCTTTGGTGTCGGTGATCTCCATCTTCATGTTGGTGGCGCTCATCCATCCGCGTTCGCACAAATCACCACACTGAAGATGAATGCCATCCCTTCCACGGACGCCGTACTCGTGGTGCTCGGACACTGCAAAGGGCTCGTAGAAGCAGATCTTGCCTTGGCGCACTCTTCAATTTTTGTAGGTGGCGACGGGTCCCCCTATAACGCCATTGTTGGGCCGGATATCCTGTTCACTAGTACTGTGCGTCTTCTGCGACTCGCATCGCGTCGCGATCCGCTCGCAACTGTGCTTGCACACCTCATACTGCCAAAGTTGCAGGACTTGCAGCTCAGCATGCTTGGAGGCGAGTTTGATGGCACGGCGCCGATGCGACCATGGCCGACGCAACAATTCAAGAGTCTTCTGGATCGTAGCGGCGGCACCATGCTACGCCGTCTTGAGCTCACGGGCACAGATGTGGGTGGCACGGAGTTGTGTGATATACTCGCGCATCCTCGCTTGCGGCTCCTGCAGGCGTTGGTCTTTTACTCAGAGAGGGCTCATCAGAGCACGGAGGCGGCCCAGCACCGCGCGCGCACTAAGCAGGCTCTCATCGAAGCCCTTATGATCATGCCCGGCGACGATGAGGTGCTGCTTCCTGCTTTGACCAGGCTCAGCCTCGGCAGATGGCACACGAAAGGCCGTGAGTACAGCGCACGGTTTTCGGAAGCCATCGACGAGATGTTGTCGTCGCGTCAGCCGCCCCAAGTTGCTCCCGGAGTGCGCACCCTCCAATACGTCCATGTTGATTTCTGGGAGGTGAAGCCAGATATACTGGGACATTTCGGTTTGGGAATTCAACACATCAATCTGAGCGCTCTAGGATGGTGAGGTGGTCTTGCCAATGTTTAATCCTTAGAAACGACGACTCGGATAGATTTCATTTTTGTCATGTTATCTTGCTTTTTTGTAGTTTTCAATGTTAATAGATGAACTTGGTGGCCTTGTCAACGAAAGCGGTGTTTGTTGTTCGGTTTGCCATCTTGCAATCTACATAGGACAATTGTACGATCAGGACAAATACGATCTGCGTTGTTAATATAATGTTGTCACTTTGCCGGAGTGGTTAACGGGATGCCCTGCTATACACCAATGGATATGCAAAATAGCTAGTTAGGCATTGCTCTTTGAGCGCGTGTGTTCGAATCGCACAGGTGACGTTTTTTAATTCATGAAAACCATGTCGCCGCTTGTCTATCGACGCCAAATGACAATGGGTCCCCTTGTGGCTCATTATTTTCGCTTCACTTTCCGTATGGCGAGAGGCTAGTCGTCATTGTCTTGGTTTCCTTCTTCATGAATATAAAGTGGTTGCAACACATCGGGCTGCAAAACAGATCTGGATTCTGGTTATATGTGGCCTTCGAGCTTTCTACGTTGACTGCGATGCGTTCTGCAAAAGACCTGCGTGCTGCAGCCCATGGCCAGACAGACAACCGGCCCTCTTCTCCAAATGGTCCAGTGCGGTGTGTCGATAAGCAATCGCATTCCTTTATCACGGTTGTGTTGTCCATGTTTGCGAGGTCGGCTGAACCAACTCCATCTCATGGGGAAGAGGTTCTATGTATTGTCAAGCGAGGTAGCTAAGAGGCCTGGAGCATTCCAGTCTAGGGGAGCCATTGCGATTCTGAATAATCCTGGGGCGGACGGATATCTCTGGATATCTTCGCTTCCTGCATCCTTGATTATCTCGTTAATCTGAGGCCCGAGTGACCACCCAAACTGATGCCATGCAGGGTCTTTGTAACGTATATTCTAGCAGGTTCTTTACCTACGTGCCTGATTTCACAGAGCTTCCCAAGTTCTTTTTTAGCGATTTTTTTTGTTCTTTTGTTCGTACTTGCTTGCGAGCACCAATTGGGCGATAAGTAGGTACGATCGCGAAGGCGAACGAATGGGCTCACTCACCAGGGACTAGGGACGTCTCAGGCAGATTACGCTAACGTGATCTCTATAGCTGCATAACTCATCACATCACGTGCAGAAATGTCGCTTGCAAATGGTCGTGACTTGCATCGGCTCGAACGTGACTAAATCTATTCATTTTCCTGCCATTTTTGGCAATAAAAAAATCTCAGGCTGTTGTGATGGCCTTTCGGAGGCCTTTCACGTGCGTTTCTGACAGAAATCACGACTCTCTCCACTTTTTTCCCGTCATTCATGCGAGTCGGACCTACATCCGACAGCGTAAACATGTGCAAATAACGCGCAAGAAAGCTTGAAATTGCGGACCACGGCTCCGAGTTCTACAGTTTTTGTCCCCTGCTCTCATCATGGTTGCCACCGTCCAGAAGCCTGCGCCTGCTTTCACTGCTGCCGCCGTCGAGGATGGCCTCATGAAGGACATATCTCTCTCGGATTTCCTCGGAAAATGGTCAGTTTCGTTTGGGACGGCAAATTGGGACGAATATTGAATTTTGGGTTCTTACGCAGGGTCGTGCTGTTCTTCTACCCCATGTAAGGCCACGTTTTTGAATGTTTTCTATACCACATTTCGACCCACAGAATTCAGGGACTTCACCTTCGTTTGCCCGACGGAGATTCTCGCTTTCAATGACGCCTTGGTGGCCTTTCACCAGCTGAACACCGTCGTGCTCGGTATGAGTAAATAATCTTCTTCTGAATGTATCTCACTGCGAAGCTCAACAGGTGCGTCGACCGACTCTCAATTCTCTCACTTCGCATGGTCGAACCAGCCCCGCAAGGAGGGTGGTCTTGGCCCCAATCTCAAGCTTCCTCTCCTGGCTGATCGCAACATGAAGATCGCAAGGGACTACGGTGTTCTCATTGAGGAGGAGGGTATTGCTCTCCGTGGTCTCTTCCTTATCGACCCCAAGGGTATTCTTCGGTGCGTTGCATTCGGATGATCATCGAAGTATCGGTTCATTTATCGGCTCGGTAGTCAAATCACGATCAACGATCTTCCTGTTGGCCGCTCCGTTGAGGAGACTATTCGTCTCGTCAAAGCTTTCCAGTTCACTGACGAGCATGGTGAGGTGTGCCCTGCCAACTGGACAGAGGGCAGCCAGACCATCAAGGCCAACCCGAAGGATTCGCTTGAATACTTTTCCTCTGCTGGTAACAAAAAGCACGCTCTCGTCAACTAGATGGGAAGGATCAAACGTTAATGACTAGAAATATATGTTTAGATGTATGCGTGATTTACTTAAATAGAGTTTAGTGGCTGGCAGTACAAGCAGGGGTCGCGCCTTTCTCCCAATTGGTAAACTGTTGTGTCGTTATATGGGTGCCTGCAAAGTGCATGTCTGCTTGTCGAGTTGAGAGCAGATTGGGCTACAGTGCATCCGACGTATTCCCGTTTGTTGAACTCGCAAGTTGTGTTACATAAGGCCACATGCCCACCGATAGCTTCAGCGCTTAGTTGATAGAGGTTGATAGTCGTAAAGACTGTCGTTCCGGGCAATCTTGACAGCTCCTGTGCATATCTCGCTCGTCGATATGTTTGGCATTCCACTTCTGCTCAGCGTAACGTGGGCGTCGTTACAATCGACATTTTTTGTATCATGCGCCAGACAAGTGGTCTTCGAGTCGTATGATTCTGGTTTGTTTACCCCCCTTGAGTCTTTGTCTGCTCTATCAGAATCGTCTTTCACGACTCTCGAACATCCGCTATTTCCTCGGTATGGAATAAGGATCAAGAAGACTAGTTTCTGTGACGAAACTGTCAAGTGAGGATGTATCATGCATAGTTGTACTACGGGACTTTCCACTGACAAGTTGCCTACTATTAGTGCATACACTGGATATCTTGATATTACTGGGGCACGGCACCTCTTCTTCTATTTTTTTGAAAGTAGGAGTGACCCGTCAACTGACGACGTCATCTTCTGGACCAACGGAGGCGAGTACTATTGCAAGTTCGAAAAGTCTTTTCATCAAGCGCGGCACAGGTCCGGGATGCTCGTCATCGCTGGGTCTGTTCATGGAGCTAGGTAAGAGTTTTATTTGACATAGATGTTGAGTATCGAGTAGTCATACTAGTCATATCTTGGACATTCTAAGGGCCCTGTCGCATCCTGGACGCTGAAGGGCCTAAGCATCACCTCGAATCTTGGAACACAAATGCGAACATATTCTTCATTGATCAGGTCCGCTGTCTGATACTCTTGATCTTTTCCGATTATTTTGTTTGCTTAATATTAAATAGCCAATTGGTACCGGTTTCTCCTACGCCGACTATGGCGAGAAAGTTGTAAGTAATGGAGCGGATGACAGATTAGTACACGACTGAATCGCATTCTTCTAGAGCACGACTGAAGAGGCGGCCGTCGATATTGCTGCATTTGTCGCCATATTTTTCGCGCATTTTTCACAGTTCCAGGGTCGTCCGTTTCATATGGCAGGAGAGTCCTATGCGGTACGTCCTAGTTTTGGTCCCAAATATGCTATCATGGCGCGAACGTTGCTCAGGGTCGCTATCTTCCTGAGTTTGCGGCGCAAGTATACGACCAGAACGCCCAGCTCATTCAAGCAGGCATCCCGCCCATCAACCTTACATCTGTCATGATCGGTATGAATACAATTCATCCCCAGAGTCTGCCCCTGATTCTTTTACTGCTAGGAAATGGGTTGTCCGATCTTTATTCCATGATACCATCATATTGGGACATGACCTGCACAGCGGCGTCCATTCCGCCGATTCTTGACATCGCCACATGCGTTCGAATGAGGACAATGGTTGCTAACTCTTGATTCCCCTTTTCCGAAACGACTTATAACGTGCTGACAGATCCCTCGCTGCGAAACGTGGATGAAAGACGCCTGTTTAAACAAATTTGACAGTGTCGAGTGTGCCGCTGCCGTCGGCGTGTGCGGAGACGTTTTCTCAAGTCCACTCGAAGAAGCTGGCGAGTTCGTCCTTCCACTGGATCACGATGTGAATTTATCACCTGCCAACAGGAATGAACCCTTACGACATCAGTCGCGAATGCGAAGGCGGCTTATCTGAGAGTTTGTGTTATCCTGTGACCAAGTAAGAACAGCCACACCATCCATCCCAGTATTTCTCATACATTACTTTAGAGTGATCTCTTCCTTCCTCGACCGCAGCGATATTCGCGCGCAGCTCGGTGTCGACCCCGCCGTGAGCACCAACTTTACTTCGTGCTCTGCGAAGGTGGCCACTGCTTTCGGCACGACGCTCGACAGTTTCTATCCGTCGACTGGCCACATAGAAGCGCTGCTGGAACGCGGTGTACACATACTGTTGTATGTCGGCAGCTACGATTGGATTTGCAACTGGGTTGGAAACGACCGTATGGCGCGCGCGCTTCAATGGAGCGGGCAGGCCGCCTTCGCTGCTGCGCCCTTTAGTGACTGGCGCATAGACGGTGTCCCCGCGGGAAAAATCCGCAGTGTAGAAGGAGGTTTACTGACCTTTGCAACCATAGACGGCGCTGGACACATGGTGAGTGCTGAAGAGTTTTCCCCTGCTGCTGTTCACCCTGATTATATCTCCTGTCAGGTGCCATATGACAAGCCGAAGGAATCCTTGGAGATGCTGCAGCGTTGGATGAAGGGCTTCAGTTTGTGAAATGCAAGATGCTTTATATACCGATGCACGTTGTATGTGCTTGTGTACGAACGAATTGTGTGTGTGTGTGCGCAGTAATGAACGTCTCGAGAAATATACAATGACAGATCAAATGTAAGATTTACAGATAAATAGTGACCGCAGCCGCGCAGTTTTCCAAGCCTTTCGGCAAACGCAAGCAAAAATAAAGTTATATACACAAGGTGCCTGCCTTGAAACGAGAAAAAAAGCAGTAGCAATTTCACACGCGGCTTGCACGCATTCCCCATGCAACGAGTCGACTTCGGTGGCGTACCTCGAGCGCCTGAAGCTGTTGATTGACAGATGTCATGTACGTCTCGACCTCCGACAAGAAGAGGGCAAGTTCCGATTCTCCAGCGCCGACCTCGAACTTGATGGGGCCCAACGTCGGTGCATGCAATGGAATGATATTGGGACCGCGTCCTAAAAACCGATTTCCACGTAGGGTATCCTCAAGGACGGCGCCAGCGGGGGCAAACTGTGAGGAAGCACCATCCGGGATGCTTTGTCTCCTGGAGGTCGGCTTGACACTCAGGACGCTGTCGGCACTTCTGGCAGAGGTGTGTCCCTTAGCTTTTGCGTGTCTGTTGACCGCCGCATCTACCAGTTTGCGCGTCGCAATATCGATGATCCCGAGATCGATTGACACGCTCTGGTGCTTGTGAATTTGCTTCTGCCGCGGCGCACCAGCAGAACCGTGTGGCAAGCTAGGTGACCCGTGCATTGAATCGCCCGGTCCTGCCGACCCAAGGGATCCGCGCCGCTTGCCGTGCGCGTCTGGCGCTGTTTTCGGTGACTCCCACTGTTCTCCTTCCGCTCTCGGAAACAAATCACTGCTGTTCGGCAGATCTGCTAACGAGAAAATGGATGTCGTGCGATGGTGCGACGCAGAGGACGAGCGACGACGGTGTTGGCGGAATGCTGGGGACGAAGATAGGTCCATGGAAGTGATGCCTCCTTGGCCCATTACGGACGACGTGCGACGGTGTGAGCGCGGTCCAGGTGCTGATGCAGTTGCTTCTGCCGCCGGGATGTACGACTCTGCGGACATGCTACGTCGAGGCGGAACGCGTAGGGGAGGGGTAGTAGCTGAGAAACGCACAGCGGTAGGCGCTGGCTTTCTTGTTGCCTCACCTAGCACAACTGGTGGATAATTGTAACGTGATATGAATGCCGCAGGCGGCTGTGACGACGGGGGCAGTTCCTGCATTCTGTCAAGTGGCGGTTGGGCCATATGCGCGAGCGAGTTAAGGTCAATAACCGATGAGGACAGCAAAATGGGTCTGGTGATCGTCTGCTTCAGTGGGTTGTCTGGTGAACACAACGAAGCCGACGCAGAACATCCGAAAGAAACTGTCGTCGCGTGCGTTGTCAGCCTGTAGAACCTACTTTTCTGCGAGATGAACACAAGATTTACAAGTGCGCTTTCTGTGAAAACAGAATGGTTTTCGCAGGAGTAGAAAGGTGAGATATCGTGAAATGATTTCCGTTGTCAGTTTCGTCGCTGGCGAGGTAGAGATAAGAACGTACATAGTACCCGAATAGTAATGAATGTCGTAGTGCGGCAGATGAAAGAGAAAACAGCACCAATACCAACCAAAATTAGCACGCGCGAGAGGCGAAGTAGACACGCCGCAGACACGCTGGTCGTAGTCACCAAGTTCCCATGCAACTCCGAGTAAACCGGATGCTGCTTTTCTTGGGCACTAATAGCGACTTGTTTATTATAGCGAGTTGCTTATACAGAAGCTACTTAAGCTGCATTGGCAACCATCATTGTACACTGGGCCGTTGTCTGCTTGTCAAGATCATTGACTTGCGTCGCGAGGGTAAACGATCACCTATACTTGACGGCCTAGATAACTATCGCATATTCGTCCAATAGTATTCAATATCGGTTCCACGAACGCGACGCAGTAGGACGCAGTCCACTGAAACGAAATCCCGTGAGATAACCCAGCCACTCACAATTCATGCTTTCAGTGCTTGACATCGGAATCGAAGCCATAGATGGCTAGTCGTATGCTGTCGTACACCATGATTGAACGTGTTCTCCGATTGTGCAGGCAAGCGATTGATGGGCGCATGGAGTCAAATGTGGAGTCCAAGAGCATGGAGAAAGTGGGAGGTTTTGCCGTTGAAAAAGAAGCCGACAGGGATTTTGCAAACTTCTTGCACTTGGACCAGAAGTAAACACCTGTAAGGTCAACGTAACAACCAAACATGGCGTCCGCTGGAAGTGCCACGCTGTTACTTCGTGGTTGTATTTGGGGCAATGTTTTCACTCTGGTAGACCGTTTTGCCCAATCTTTGAGTGTCATTCGGAAGCGTGTTAGTGCTGAGTAGTGGGATGTGGTTCAATGATCAGCGCTGTCCTTGACACTTGTAGGTTTTCAGCAGGGGGTAGATATCGATGGCCAGGCCGTAAATAGTGTATGCATTTCAGTCTCGACGTACTGGTAATGGGGCAACATAATATAAACTCTTTTGTGTGCGCATCTCAAAATATGTTGTCAAAAACCTGTTACCGACGCACTCAAGTACTTATCCATGAGACTCCGATGCCGGGATGACACTTCGGAAATTTCAAGGAACTTCTCGTACCACTTCAACGCTTTGCAAAGCAGTACTCCGTCTCGTCCTCTCATCTCAGTTTTGAATGTATACGGGAGAGAGGGACATGGCGGACGAACGGGAATTGAGCGAATTGCACATCAGGATAGAACGCAGAAGAAATAATTTTTTTCGAGATCATTGACTTGGCTGAGGGCTTTCTTTCCTTTCCGGTCTCAACAGCGATGAGCAAGTTAGGAAGAATTCGACAATCAATCAATCAATCACGGAGACAAGACGGCCCGTCGGCGATCATGTCGGCCGCTGCCGGCAGACTTGTATTCTCAGGCTAGATCTCCGAGCTTTGGACATTCTTTAAATTTCTCTTCCTTTACATACCATAGTTCGTGTGTCCGCCTTATAGTGACCAAAAACACACTGTCAACTTTAAGTTGCTTGTATATCCAATATTTACTGGTAGGCGCGAACCAACAAATAAGCAGCATTCCTCGAGGCCTTATAATTACTATATTCTCCACACGTACCCAACCGTCCTTGTTGAACAAGGAACCGTGACCAAGGTGCGTGATATTGTGTCTTGCAGGAGTTCATCCCAAATTTTCCTTCCGGGACTGTCAAATCGATCCCAAGAACTATAATACCCGATCGTAGTGTCAGATTATCCATCCCGAAACGCAAGAACCGTCGTAGCTTCCGTCGCAGCTTCTACGAGTAGATACATTGATGTCTGGAATATAAATGTTACTATCCATATAGAAGAGTAACTGCTGCATTCGGCGTCCTGGCGACGAGTATGATTTGACGAGTATGGTTTATATAAGTGTTGCGGGTCCACTCAGGCTCCCGCCGCTCTGGATACCATGTGACATGACTATGATTAGATTGGGCATATCAAACGATCGTAATAAACTCACATTGACTTCAAGCATCAAAAAAAAAAATGCGGCACACGTTTGACTAGGGGACTCGAGCGCTGCAGGCCTGTTGACGCCAACGGACTTGTCATTACGAGGCTGGCGCGAGACCCATAATCTGACACTACGATCAGGAGAGTATTGCTCTTGGGATCGATTGGACAGTCCCAGAAGGAAATTTTGGGATGAACTCCTGCAAGACACAATGTCACACACCTTGGTCAGTGGTTTCTTGTTCAACAAGGACCATCGGGCACGTGTGGAGAATATAGTAAGGACTCAAGGAATGCTGCTTATTTGTTGGTTCGCACGGGCACCTACCAGTAAATAAGTATTGGATATACAAGCAACTTCAAGCTGACAGTGTGTTTTTGGTCACGACAATGCGGACACACGAACTATGGCATGTGAAGTAAGAGAAAGAATCGGAATCGAAATTGAAGTTGTGAGTCCGAAGAGAGCTAGAGCTATGAATGCGTAGTGTACAAGTCTGCCGGCAGTGACCAAGGTGATCGCCGACGGTCCGTCTTGTCTCCGTGATTGATTGATTGATTGTCGGATTCTTCCTCGCTTGCTCCTCGCTGTTGAGACCGGAAAGGAAAGAAAGTCCTCAGTCAAAATCGTTAGGGTATAGGCTAGTCGATCTCAAAAAAAAAAATCATTTGACCTTCTGCATCTTATCCTGATGTGCAAGTCGCTCCACTTAGTCCGCCATATCCCTCTCTCCCGTCAATGCAATGCATACAGCTGGAGACACGAACATCGTCGAGATCACCAGAATGACCGCACATGGGTATGTTCAAAGCCATAGATGAGGTAAGATTCTCATGACAGAAGAAGAAGACGCCGCGCTTGCACATTGAGGGAATGCAATTTGACGAGTATCTTGAGCGCATAGAGCAGAAGAAAGCCTGGCACGACATGTACGCCTTCACGAGGATGTCCAGGGCACCAGCAATGTAAAGACAAATGACCAATATCATCTCAAACAACCGGCCATGAAACTTCGTCCTGGTTTGACAAGATCGACAGCACAAGCCGTCTTGCAAGGAGTACAGCGACGAAGCTTGAATTGACGGACTCAGACGCTCGGAAAACGCGAGTCAAGCGCCGACATAACACACCAAATCAAAATGCAAAATTGCTTCGTAACATGGCCTATATAGTACAAACATCATCAAGCGTCATAACATTCGATATTCCAAAGGGCAGAGTTATACGTAGAAAAATCACGGAAAGATTCAACAACACAGGAGAAACACATAAACGCATACAGATTTTGAACAAGAAAAAGGGAGTATTTGATCAGATCGTCGAGCGTCAAGGGAGGGGAGAGATATTGAAAATGAGAGCGAATCCGTGACGTTCCCGCCGCGGTCAGATATAGAACATGGATTCTCGGAGATTTGGATGGAGACCTTGTCCAAACATTCTCTCCGCTGCTTCCGCAACTCGTTGTTCCATGATCCTCTTGACATCGCGTTGCGAAGATTGCCCCGCAGATGATTGCGACTGAGTATCGCTTCCTTGGTTCAAGAAGCCATGAAGCCAATAACGCGCTTGTTCACAAAGAATGTCGGCGTAATACGCCGGAGGAGCAAGACTCACGGCCTTGGTCGCTCGCACGTACGTATATGAAAGCGTGTTCACACCCTGCTGTATTTCATCTGGAGACACCCTCTTCTCGTCGTAGACCACGGTGTAGTGCGTAGACTTCACGGTCCCTTGTAAACCATGGTGCGCCTGAAGGTAGAAATCGTAGTCGTAAAGCGAAGTTATCCCCTTATCAATGACTGTGCCGGGACGTGTGTTGCCATGTTTTTGGTCCGCGTTGGCCTGGTTTGTCGGGAACATACGAGCATGGTGACGTTTCCCGCAGATAAGAATAGTGAGGACAGGGTGATAGCCTGGATTTTTGGGATCGATTTTCGCGAACGCCTCCAAAATTTGAGGTAATTCCGTCTGTATGACTATATCAAACTGGCCCTAAATCAACCGCCATCAGAAACGCGAAATTAAGGTGAAATTGGTGAGAGCTAGCCTCTGAGACACCGTCTCGGAAGACGATAACGCGATTAGGGAGACGCCTTGACTTGTTACGATACAAGGTCAGTCGTTCGAGCATCATGGAGGTAAGATTTTCGACAGCCTAAGCAAATCATATCGTATTCTCGTCAGAAAGGTTGAAAATCACGATATCATGTGCAAACCTCCTGTCTGTACGGATTCAGCCGCACACTAGCGGGGAACTGAGCGAAGTCGGAATCGACGCTCGCAACGACACCGACGATGGATGGCGAGCCGGGCTGGCTGGCTGGGCCGGCATGCGTCACGTCGATACCTACCAGCATAGTTGCCGTCTCATTTCTGCCGCCGGTGAGCCAAGATAGCGATTGCTGGTCAAGGCAATGGTTTACACCGCCAAGCTTGGTGTTTACTTTCAAGGCGATGTTCGAAAGATATTGGTCCAGTCGGTTTGGTTCCTGAGCCTGGTCCGCATACTTGAGAAGGCATTGCGTGAGGACTCCATATTTTACATGACTGAGGCGCTTGATATTCGGATACAGATATTCGTCCCTGTTTGCTAAGAGGATGACGATGAGATCAATTTTCGCCCTCTGGCCTGTTTGGGGGTCGGCGCCGCACAAGGATTGGAATGTGTTGTCGATAAGCTCTATAGCTTGTCGACGTTGAGGATCCTGGCTCCTGTCAGGCAGGTGCTTGGTTGCGGCTATCTGCGGCCGTCCTGGAGGGAACACGACTCCCATCGTACCGCACTTCGCGATGAAAGCCTGCAAGATACCCGCCATTTTCGGATCATCTGATCGCGTAAAGATAGTGCCTCTTTCTTGCACAACGATGACCTTCCAAATTTTGACGGAGCTACCACGGTGAAAACGTTTAATATCGTTGAGATTCCAACCGGCATTCCTGAGCCTATTCCCGCCCAATTTATCATTGCGATAAACAAGAGTCGGCGGTGGAAGTTCGCGCGCCTCGATCTGGGCCATCTCATTCGAGATAGAAATGCTGAACTCACCCAACGTGTTACTCGGGGGGTTGAACGACATGCGTGGAAAACCTTTGTTTGCTATGATATGGGCATTGATACCCGGTCGTCTTGCCGCGACACGCAACATGAGACTGGTCTGGTCACTGGAGAGAGTGTTTACAAGAGGCGTTCCCTTCTCAATTGTGCACAGCTCTGCAGGAATGTACGTCCTTCCATTTTGAGCTGTCATCCGGATAAGAGGGAACCTGTCGGGATAACGCAGTTTAATGCGATATTCTACAGACCGTATCTATATCAGGCCTCAGCACAAAAGAACGTTTCATTCTACGCACTCTGTTTATAGTAATCTTCAACGCTGACGTTGCCATATTCGCTATCCTTGATGATATAGCTGCGAGGTGTGAGGCTGTCGGAAATCTCTCGAATCTTGTACTTGCGTCTATAGCCTAGGTGAGTCGTAGAGACTGTCGCCCCGACCAAGAAACTGTGAGAACTCGCGCCATGCGATCCATGCTCAAAAGTCGCCAACGTATCGGCGAGGTTTCCGGGCTCGATAAACGCCGACATGCAGACGTTCAAATTGACCATGACAGCTTTATGGACGAGACGGACTGAAGAATAGAAACCCATGAAAGCACTTATGTGGGGACCTAGTTCGCCTCTGTCCTCATCGTCCCAGAAATATCGATTCTTTCTGAACCGGTATCCGTCAATTGATGCCTGGCGCTGCAGGACGAGGTTCATGGCAGATACCAGGGGGTCAAGGACATCTTCTGGCTGCCTTTCCCCTTCTATGTGCCTACAATATCACGCAAACATTAGAATAAGAAATCGCCGGCAAATCAGACGAACACTACTTTTTCAAAGGTTCCAAGAAGAGTTCTCTCAAAAACGTTATACTGACTTGGAATGTCGAATTTTTGCGACTGCCAGGCTTATCTCCATCCTCATAGTAATCAATAGAACCTTCCAAAGGCTGAGGTAGAGGTCGTGCGGAGACGACCCTTGTCTCGCCGTCATGGACGATGTATCCACGAAAAGCCTGCCCGGCGCGAGACATGTAGAACAGTTCGAGGATACGACGCTGCTGACCCGTCTTAGGCTTCGGCTTTACTCCGACGGTGTACTCAAACCAAGAAGAAGAGGATGAAAAAGAGATGGGAAAGAAGTTCGCACGAACGATGACGACACGCCCGAGCGTACCATACCCAGGTCGCGGTGGGCGAATGGGGTCGTAGCCACCACGAGTAGCTGCGTTCAATTTCACGATCAACTCATTCGAATGGGCGATGCGCTCGTCGACAACGGACGGTGAACTAGATGGGGAATAGATCAAAGGTAGATTGTTGTAGCGCGAATAGCCAGCGCCTCTTCCACCGCCGCCGCCTCTTCCTCCTCCTCCGCCTCCTCTGCCAGCGCCCGGAGGACCTCCCCTTCGAAAGCCCGGCGCAGATCCTCGGGCCTGAGGACCAGGCGCATTGCCGCCCGGCGATGCGCCTCGACCTCGGCCACGAGGATCGTCAGGACGATCTCCACGCCCGCGACCTGACGGATTGCCTCGGCCACGAGCTCTTCCTCTGGTGTCAGACATGTAGATACACTTATATGCGGGGCAAAAAGATAGATGCTATCGATGAGATGGCGGTTGCTTTCGAAGAGTAATGCACCTCAGCTCTTTCTGTTATCTGTTGATGAATGCGGGCATTCGGGCATTGCCGAGTCTCGATGACTCGCACATCCTCAAATTACTGTCCCGCGCGAGATTGCTGGCTCGAGGCCTGTGGCCAACTTTGTAACCGGGGTCCCGAAAAAGCTCAACGAAAAAAAAAGAATCAGATTACTGTATGTATTGAGAAAAAACAATAGATATGTCTTGAAAAAGATATCCGGATAAAAAAAAAGGATATACGTTGATAAGTGCTAAAAGAATAAAGGATAGCTCCAAGCAAATAATCCATATGCACTGAGGAGCCGTATACACGTATTGTACGAAGATAACTAACGGACGAAGCGCATAGAGGGGGGGAGAGGACTCTATGCCGTAGATAATAGATATTGACTGCATAGATCCAGGGGGTCATGAACTTGGAGTGCAAGAAGATGAACAAATCCCTTGCGGGGGGGTATCAATGCAACACTCCTGAATGAGAAAAATAACCGTTTCATACCACAACTACAGCAACTCCATACTATCCGGTATACCAACGGGAATCCCGACACCATACCGCCACCCGGCACTGGTACCGGGCCGCACAGACTGACTCGCACTCTTTTCTGACAGAGCTGGGCTGGGAGGTGCTGTCCGTAACAGAGCCTGACTCGACGCGCGGCGTGACAGGATGGAACTGGCGCTCGCCGATGTACGGCGCGACAGACGCTCGGTGAACGCCTGCTGCAGGGCGTTCAGCGAGAGCTTATGGCCCAACTTCGGCGCGGTGGCAGTGGTGGCCCCTGGACTGGGTGAAGGGTTCGGCCTGGACGGTGGCAGCGGGAAGTTGGGCGCACGGAGGCTCCATAGGCTGGATGTGCGGGAGCGTGCGGATGTGCCGGATTGTACTGACAGTGCCTGGCTCCTCATCGGACGCAGCGCAGGTGGACGAACATGCGCGGCTAAGTGGGCCTCACCACCGTCCGCTTGTACGGCCAATCGTGGGAGGTTGTCAGAACCTTCACTAACATCCTCAAAAGCGGCTACGCTGCTCGGGACGTCGGAGAAGGCCACACTGTCACAGATGGATTCCATGTAGGGCGGTGAGCGGCTACTTGCACCGGGGGACAGAGGCGGATCTGGCAGAGCCTTGCTGCTGCGAACAGACGCCATGTAGGGGCTACGGCCATTAAGGTATAATGGCCGACCGAGACTGGAAGCCTCTGAAGAGAAACGTCGGAAGCGACGGGGGAGCTGCACGCTGGGCGGGATAAAGGCGCGGGTTTCGGGCATAAGATCAGAGAGCTTGATGCGGCCAGGGCCATTAGGATCGTACCGCTGTTGGTTGTATCGCCGCTCATCGTCGTCCACGCTATCATCATTTTTGTTAGCATTGTACATGCTCTGAACACCCTGTCGATAGAGGCGCTGTGGAGACCTGAGGGGAACAGGCGTGCGGTATGAGAATTCGACACCTCGGACATTGGAGATGAATGTAGCGGGTGGCGACTGTGACGCGGAAGTGGTAGGCGACCGCGGCAAGGAGACAGATGTCTGTGAAGCATCAGGCGAAGAATGAGAGAGTGAATGAGAAGACGAAGCCCCAGAAAAAGGCGAGAGTAAGGATTTCGGACTCCGCGTAGGAGCTGGCGGAGGGACGGGCGATGTACTCGGGGTGGACAGGTCATCTGGAGGAACGCTCTGGAGGCCAACCGAACTTTCTGAGGGTGAAAAGGCAACAACATCTTGCTGTGCCGAGTCTGGATTTGAAGAAACGTGATATTCTGATGAATTTGTCCTGGTTGTACCGGACGTCCAAACGGCGCACGACGTGAGTTGTACTTTACGCAATGATGGACACAACTTCCGCCAGTTTTCAATCATCTCGAGCTCTTGCTGCGTCAATTCTGGACGCTTTACGGATGCATTCTCTCGCTTGGCACCTCTGAGCGTGAGTTCCCGCATCCTACCATGTCGTGACAAAACTGCAGCTACGGATTTGTATAGTGCCTAATTAGAGATAAATATTCTGGTCTGTAATGAATTAAAAAAGCGGTAGGCATACCGTTCTGGCAGACGGTTCTGCAGACGAGATCTCTATATCCAGCTCTTCTAGCATGACACTACCATCCAGTGTTGTGGCCGTGACACTCAGCATCTTCTCGATAGATCGACGGTCAACACGAGCGCTGAAATAGAGGCCTAGTGACGTGACCGGATCGGATGAATTCTGCAATGGGACGAGGAGGGCGGCGGGGCGGAGTCCTGTATAAAGAGTGGCGTCGACATTGAAGATGACGTGCTTGACTGGTCGATTCGGAACGAGCAACGAAATGAGGTATGGCGGCGCACGAAGCGACGTTAGGCCAGGAAGCAGCGTCAAAGACTTCCCGATATGTCGTGTACTCGAGTATATCGTGAACGTGCTAGACATGGGTGTCGACACCGCCGAGGTCGGAAAGAAAAGCGTCGACGACGGCGAAAGCAGATCGGGCGACGGGAGCGTGAACGTCGCGGCCACCGGCGTCGATGAATCTGTTGCAGGCATGGTAGAGTCACTGTCGTCCGATGCTATGTGGTTGTTGTACAGTCGTGGGAAGGAGAGCGAGGTGATGTTCGTCTGTCCGTCGAGCCAGCTGAAGAGATCCTCGCGGTCCTCATCTAGCAGCATCTCATTAAGGAAGACGAGGCGGCGGAGGCCGAATGCAGAGTGCCGGCGCAAGAGCTTGAAATCGAATGCAGGCAGGGTGAGTGCGACGAGGTTAGGCATGTGCTGAAGCGCGATGGTGAGGTCGGACAGATCGCTGGAAGCAAAAGACTCCGTAAACTGCGTAGGTGGTGAGAGGGGCCATGTGTAGCATGTAAAGACCTCGACCAAGGCAGTCAAATGGCGCGACCATGCGAGAGTGGCGCAGAGATGGGCAGCAGCAGCCTGCGAGACGTCACGAGTGTCGATGCGGCGGTATAGCACCATTCTTGCTGCGGCAGCAAAACCGCGAGAAACTCTAGCGATGGTAGCGACGTGCGAGCGGGGTAGCCAGGCAAGGATGGCGACGATGACCTCGGTGGGGACGTCAAACGAGATGGCATGTGACTCCGGCACCTGCAGGTCGCGCATGTGTACCGAGCCACGAAATGGGCGGCCCATGCCGCGAGTCAGCGAGCGAATGATACCTGTGGGGCTCGTCACGCGCATCGGGGTGCCGGTGGCGGATGCGGGGAGGATGTTGTCTTCGTGATAGCTGGAACTCCGGCGAATGGACCGCTCGCAGGAGAGAGAGGTAGACCTACCGAGCCCAGACGGACGTCGGATATCATCGATGGATGATACAGACTCATCGGAGTCGTAGAAGAGTGCGGGTCTGTCATTGTTGCTCTCATGCTGGGAGGGCCGCTGTTTACGTTGGATGGGAGAGAACACAGAAGACACGCGCTTCATAAGACTTGTCGACGGGTTCAAGTCCGTGCTGGACACAGGAGCTGGAAAACCAGAAGGCGCAGCATCATGGCCCAGGGACCGTCCACGCAGGATTTTTGACATGGCCCGGTGGTTTTGAGATCGCCTCGTCTGCTGCAGACCATGAGACGAGGTCGCGCTGCTCGAAGGCTCCACATCACGCATCAGTGACAGCGCCCATGATCCACATGGCTCAATTTCGCATAAACCATTCATGGTTGAGCGTACAGTTGATTGAATGATTCGAAATTTCTTGTCATTGGCCCTGGTCTATCGAAGAGCTCGCTGAAAACGTTGTCGCCGGACTTCGTGAACCATCTCTGGTCGCGCATTTGCGCCCTGACGATCAACCAGATTGGGCGTATTCCAAACTCCCAATCCTCTCGCTGAACTTCCTCTTTCAGAGATTGGTAAACAAACCTGGATCCCCGTCAGCAACGCGCTTACCCTGCCATCCACCAAATGGTAGAGGTGCAAGTCTTGCAGAAGGCCGAGAAAATCGAACAAATCGAAGCAATCCGAGAAATTCACGAAAACCGTCGCCCCAGCTTGTACACCGTCTATCCTTCTCCAATACATTTGCTTATACTAAGTTTCAATGTCTTTATAACATCCAGGCAAGCAGAAAATTGCCTTGTCACCCTACAAGGGTTCTGAGGGCTCAGGTCATGCTGGACATGTCGGGACCACACGGTTGATATGAGGCCCACCTGCTGCCAGTCCAGGTGTCCCTCATAGTGAAGTTTGCGACCATGCATTGGTGCGTGAATTTATGCAATGCTAGAACAACGAATAAGCTTGACTGTGTCTTCGCTAGCCCATGCGCAACCGTGACAATCGAGAATTGTGTCACGACTCCCTCCGTGGCCTCTCATCAGCACTAACACTCCTGCTGCCAACAAAGCGTTGATTTCTGAGGTGCAGCTGAATTCCGACGGCGACCAGCATATGGAAGAACCCCCCTCCCCCGTTGATTTCTGATGGCAAGGAAAATATTGTGGCAGCTCACACGGACTTGTGGCATCCCGGATGACACCAGTCCCTACAAGCCTCTGAAACCCAACTTCTTTGAGCCTCCAAATCCTGAAGTCAAGCCTGACTTCCGAGCGTACAAAGGTACTTATCCCCCAGACCTTTTGCTCTTGCATGATTCAGAGTCTGCAGCAGCCGATGAGTACAAGTCTGGCCCTTCCTCACGCTCTGGTCCTTTGTGCCGCCGTGGCTGCTTTTCAACCCGTCGTCGAAATCCTGCACCAAGAAAGCAATCCAAACATTCTGCACACGGGGGCAGTCCCATTCGCCGCTCTGAAAGTGAGTGAATACGGTGAAGAATGGATCGGGCTTGCACCCTCTACACTGTTGCCACCACCACTAGCCTCAATGTCTGAGGGACGCAATTTGCTGCTGAATGCTCTTCTACTCTGAAGCGACGCCATCACCCTTCACCGCATCTTGAAGCTTGATCTGTCGGATTCTACTGACACAATATTGGCGCCACCGCCACCTGTTGAGCGACCGCGCGGCTGCCCGAGGAACTTGGAAGGCCCCAGTCACTCCGCCCATTGAGACCTTTAATGCTACGCACCAGTATCTGTACCTGACTGTATATTTTTCATGTATGTATAATGTTGAGACTCCTGGCAATAAACATGTCATTCGCGGACAGTCCGCGGCATGGGGGTTGTGTGGGATCCACCTGTCCGTTGTGGTCCTATCCCATTCTCTACTGCTGTACGGTGGAATGAGTTCCATGAAGGGCTATGTGCTATTATCTCGTCGACAAAGACAAGCCGTTTGGGACAAAAGTTCGTATGGATGAAATCGAGCCAATATCGCTGAACACTTCGAGGATGCACGCGCATTCCGAGAGCAGACACAATTTCATGCAGTTCACAGCCTTCATCAAGAAAAAACAAAGCATGTTATCTCAAGTCATCACTCAAGCATTGAAAGACCATGATTTCACATATTTACAAAGCTTCAGGAAGTTGCACAGGTGATGTACAAGCTCGGACGACGATTTTCATGAATTTCTCGGATTATTTGATTTGTTTGATTTTCGAACTCAAGTTAAACACCGATGACGAGAATTTTCGAATCAACTGTATGTATGTATTTACGTGGAGATTATACATACTTACTTGTAATTGCCAGGTGTCGGCGTGTCCATAGGTAGCAACATGAATAATAAATATTCGAAATCTTCAGAATAAGATCAGGCCATATTGTGTCTAATGCCTACAAGTGCTGAGATGAACTCAACCGCTCCCTATCCCACTCAAACCCATTTGGTGTTGTCTGAAAGCTCTAGAATACTTCGCTTGTTCTTTCTAGACATTTGTAATGAATGTAGCAGCTTCACAGCTTTTTTTTTTTCTGTAAGTGAGAAACGAATGTGTATTATTCTGAATTTTTGTTGGCTCCCGTGATGCAGTGAAAGCGTGAGGAACTACTTAGGAGAAAGGAGCTTAGACCAGAATAAAGCCCGGACGGTGGAGCCCCACGGTGGGGAACCGCAAATCTCGGGCATTTCAAAATCAAATACGCCAAAAGCATGGCGACCAGATACTACGGTGGCCGTACACAAGAAGACACAAGAGTTACCGTAGTGGCTGGTACCCCAACGATACGCGGTCGCAGACGTATGGCAGAAGAAGTATAATAATTTACATACCTCCACCATATGTTTCACATAAGAGGACCCACGCCCAATTATTATTATACCGAAATTGTACGCCGCCGAAGCACTACTGCCATACGACCACGACCGCCATACTTTTGGCGTAAGTATGTGAGACGCCCAGCTGTGTAGAGCCTGACCCACCGATGCAAGGCTACGGGAGGCACAGTCTAGGGACAGAGACCTGTCGAGCAACCATTGAATATTGATGTCCCGCAGCTGACGAGGAAGTGAAGCTGAGCCGAATGAACCTCTATGTCGGCAGAGATGGCAGCGGGCCACAAGATACAAGTGTGACCCAGCGAAGAACACAGGTGCTTTCTTATCCCGCTGGCGTTACCATCTCTTCCCGCATGCACGTTCAATTAGCCCACCCCCGCTGTGTAGCATTCGCTCCATATTCGTTGAGAATATTCAATATATGCGCCTCGAGAATCATCATTTAATTATGGCGAGAAGCTGGGTCCCACAATATGTACCACAGAATAAAGTGAGGAAGATGCACCTTCTCAGAAGGGGAAAATAGTAGCGAGCGGTGGACAAGTTGTTGGCCGCGCTCAGTGACAGGTGTCAACATTAACGTCAGCTTAAGTCCGTAGATTTGCCGTTGATCGGCGATCAAAATCCATGCAATCACAACAACTTCAAGCCCTTGACTCAAAGTTGAACAACGTCCAGATCTTCAGATGATTCAATTGTTACGCCGCAGGCGACGCTATTGCTGCTATTCATAAATCAAGTCTACGAAGCACTATATCAGGTTCTCGACTTATAACCTGAGGCTATCCGTCGAGCTCGGCTGTTCGTCCCAATTGTCAACCGCGGTCTCCGACCATCGGTGGGCACCCGGCGGTGCTCTCTATCTTCTTCGAAAGTGGAGAAAGTGGAGAAAATCAAGAACCGCTAGCTGCGTTTTTGTGCTCATGCGGGCGCATTACATACGGCCTGAATCTCCCGCTGCCATTTAACCAATTCAAGCAAGGGTGACGCACCGAAGAGAGTCCCGACGATCGGTTCTAGTATTGAGGTGGCCACTTCCAATGTTCGGTGGCACACAGCTTTCGTGATTTATTACTTACTGTTTCGGAGGCTGACCGCGTAAAAGGTGATGAAGCGCCTTCTTTGACGATGTTGGTCTATTGGCCTGCGATTGCAAAGTGATCATACGCAGTCATTGCTCTTGCAGAGTAAGTCTACAGGTGAAACTCCCTCTGAGCCGTATTATTCTCAACTTCTTTTCGTCTATGCTCAGCCTAGTATTATCTGAGCGTACCGATTACCAGCGGGATTCGAAGAGGCACTGGATCTGGCTTTTCCGCTAGCCCGGTCGGTAATTATGGTCATCCGTAGTTACACCGGTGTCCGGTCTCTTGGTTGAAGGTTACGTGTGGCGTTGTCCTGGGGAGTGACCGCATACAATCTCCCCATCCCGAGCATCGCTGGTCTCTTCCGCGGTCCGACAGTCGGTACTACGCAAGAAAATTGCCTCACTTCCATCATAATGTTCTATAATGGTGAATTTCCTCACGGCCTATCTTCAATATGTCGATATTTGGGCAGCGGGGTTATTCGAGTTCCTGAGCAACTGAGTTACAGGTAGGCCGCAGTTTTCATCTTTAACGGCTTCATGTTCAGATGCAGCGGAGTTTGGGCAATCTTATTTCTTAGTCGGCTGTGCAGCAGCGCCACTTGACTCGTTATTCAATTTGTGCCACCTGCCTGGTCTGGCTAGACAAAGGTGGTCGGACAGGATTCCTGGTGCCCGCAGTACTCTCCTTGTCGGATAGCTCAGCCCGACAACTAGAGAACAGTCTCCGGCCTTCGCGCGACTGCAATACAAGGCAACTGCGCCTATACCATGTTCTCGCCGTTACATGTCTGATTTGTTTCTATATTCTCGTCGTTGCATGTCTGGTTTATTTCTGTATCCTCTGCTTATAAGGGCGCAGAGACCAGAGCTTTCCGTTCAACAGACCTCTCTACCTATCATTCTCTTTTCCTCTTGTAGACATTTATTCTTCAGTCTCCTGCCTGGGCTCTATCTGCCATGGCTCCTCTCATTTTCTCTCTTGTTTTTGCTCTTGCAACCGCCCGTTTCGGCGTTTGCTCCCTCGGCACCGTGGCAGATTTGCATATCGTCAACGCATTTGTTGCGCCCGACGGTTATAACAGGTCCGCGACACTGGCCGAAGGTACCCTGGAGGGACCTGCCATCATTGGCAACAAGGTCATTATTAGCAGTCATCTCTTATGCGAGAGTCGTTCAATGTTATTTCTCAGAACGACACGTTTGAAATCAACGTGTACAATGACCTCACCAACGACACCATGTACCGAGACGCCAGTATCGTGAGCCCTCCTTTCATTTTTGAGCCTAGGAGGTGTAACACGATACTTTTTTGGTAGCATTGGCACGGTATCTTACAGTACGACAACAACTTCCAGGTACGTGCTAATGTTTGCATGCTGATCAACGAATATACCTGTTTACTGTACGAATTAGGATGGAACAGCAATGGTTTCTCAAGTAGGCGGTCTGCTGATCATCTAGCAAAGAATTTTCTCAATATTATATCTCAAGTGTCCCATTTCTGACGGAGATTCGTACCTGTATAAATTCACTGTAACTGACCAGGCGGGCACTTTCTGGTATCACTCGCATTACGCTGTTCAGGTAAGCAAGTCGGTGAATCATATTGCATGCATTTGCTGAGCATTAATTATCCTGCAGTATTGCGACGGTGCGAGCTGCGCCAAACTTTTATACTATCCACTCATGTATCCAATACTTTTTATAGGATTAAGAGGTGCGGACATCTGGTACTTCCGTGGGGTGCACTTACTAAACTGAGGGACAGGGCCATTGATCATTTATGATCCCGACGATCCGTATCTCGATGACTACGATGTTGATAATGGTAACGCTTTCCTTTGTAGCTGCAGCTAAGACGGCGTATGCTGATTAGCATTTTACACAGAGAGCACCATTATCACGTTGTCAGATTGGTAGGCTATGACTTTCTTCAATTTGCTCTTAAAAATATTGACCTGGCACTACTCAGGTATCACTCGGTTTCTCCCAATGTCACGATCCCCGCGTACGTAGTCCATCTCACGTGGTATCTCTCTGCTAATCTGTACATTTTCGCTAGGACTCCTGACTCCACTTTGATCAACGGTCTCGGAAGGTTGGTTTTTGCATTAGCCTGCAATGATGGTGATCTCAATGGCATTGACAGATACGCCGGTGGGACAGAGACAGATCTCGCAGTGGTTACCGTCGAGTACGGCAAGAGGTATGTTGGTGGTTTATCTACTTGTCGCAGTCTTCTGAAAGATTTGGCATTTTAGGTATCGCATGCGCCTTCTCAACATAGGTTGCGATCCGGACTTCGAGTTCGGCATCGATCAGCACAATATGACTATAATTGAGGTATTGTTCTTTTGTTTTCACTCGCAACTTATATTCGGTGGTTAAACTTGGTTGCAGATAGATGGTAACAATGTCGAGAAGCTTACGGTCACGTCTATCGACATTTTCCCAGGTGACGCGATGCTTATTTATACTTATGCTTGCATTTCAAGGAATTTAACCGCGTCTTCAGGCCAGCGCTACTCTTTCATTCTCTATGCAGACCAGGCAGTCGACAATTACCGTCAGTCTTTCGGCATGTTTTATTTCCCGCTGCTGCAGCTTTTTTTCTTCAGTGATCCGCGCAGACCCCAGTATAGGCACTCTGGGTTATGATGGAGGCATCAACTCTGCTATCCTGAGATATGTCGGGGCTAATGTGACAGACACCTTGCCGACGTCCGTGGCACTCAACGACACAGCCCCGTTGTTGGAGGCGGACCTTCACGTAAGCATTCAGTTCCTGTCCCGCGTTCTCTCGCTTATAGCAAACGTCGTGTATCAGCCTCTTGAAGATCCAGCCGCGGTAAGTCTGGCAGTATGTCTCTATGGGCATACACTAAATGTTGTTCAGCCTGGAAATGCCACCCTGGAAGGCGCGGATGTGATATTGTATTATAACATGACTTCGGTATGGCTTGGTCACGTCTTACTTTCCCAACGCAAAATTAACTAACATCTTCCCATAGCCTGCAGCGCATGTCATGGCTGTCAATGGCTACGCTTACGCATCTCCTACTGTTCCTGTCCTGCTTCAAGCGCTCAGTGGAACAACGAATGTGGGCAACCTGCTTCCCAACGGATCTATCTACAACATACAGTCGGGTCAAGTTGTCCAGGTCACCATTCCGGGTGGTTATCTCACACTTCAGGTGTGTTTTTGTATCGTCAACGGCAATGTTTATTCTAATGGCCATTTCAGCATCCATTCGTACGTGATATTTTCGTATCGCTCCCTTCTCGACTTACCTTGAATTCGTGTGAATAACCAATAGCATTTGCACGGTGTAAGCTTCCATCTTCGTAACTCTGGACTCTATCAGTAACTCTGCCTTAGCACACCTTCTCCATTATCAAGGCTGCTTATTCGGATGACGTGAATTATGTCAATCCTCCACGCCGTGACACTCTCAATTCTGGAGAGACCGGCGATTATGCAATCATTCGCTTTACCGCTGACAATTATGGTCCCTGGTAGGTTTTATCTTCGTCTGGTTGTTATCGACCATTGACCATTGACCTCGAAACGCAGGATGCTCCACTGCCATATTGACTGGCACTGTAAGTTTTTCTTCTCGTCTCATAAAATATCCTAACGTCGGCTGATTCGACTATTTTTCCTCTTAGTGGCACAGTGCGTATTTCCTTGCATGTGAAAAGAAGAAAACTGACCAGACTCCACGACATTCATCAGAGGTCTCGCTATAGTTTTCGCCGAAGAAATTGAGGACTGGAACTCCACCATTCCTGTGACATGTGCGTGATCTCGTAGATTTTCGTCTGACTAGCTAAACTGATACGCCGATACAGCTGCATGGGACGACCTTTGTGAGTTGAGCTGGCTTTGCCTAAGATCATGGATATTCACGTCGTTTTTCAGGTCCCTTATACGCAACATCCGAAAAACTCGATGAAGGCTTGACTTTCTGATTTTAGCCCCGAGTTAAGCGCAACGTTAGTGTGCGTCTTGACGTGATGTTATTGCCTGGTATGAAAGAATTGGACTTTTTCCACTCGTTATAGGTATATAGTGTGTCCTTCCATTTGTACACCTAGGTACTCTCATTTGTCGTCTTGTGCACATTATTCTTTCTCTTTTTTTTTCTTAATTATCTCTGTACTATTTCAAATGGCCTATGGATTTTATTTCAACAAATGGATTGTTCCATCTGTACCAGCCTTCGTGAACGTGAGGACACTGAGTGACCCGGCTTCCATCAGGTTCGTAGCCCTCACTGGTACACGGATACATGGAATCTCGCCGATATTCATTGCGGGACAGGAGTGTGAAACTTCAGAAAGGTGATAGGGTGAATGGCGTACTACATAATACAACTACCGTAATACAACTACCGCTTATACGAATAACGTAGAAACTTGTTCAATGGCATTATAGAGCGTGCAGAGGAGTGCAGATCTACGGTTTTACGGGTTCTGCGCGCTCTACTCGGGTCGACTTTTGCTGATGGCGTATTACGTTATCATTTCTGTCGCAGATCAGAAGTTCCGGCCAGCTCTTCAGAAAATTTTCATTATTGTTTTTGTCGCCTGCCTCGCTCACATTTGTTTCTCACGGATCAGTGGAGCCATGATGTGATGCCGCGCTCTGCGAGGTTTGGACCGCCCCGTTGATTCAGTGCTGTTTATCAGCTACAAGACAACGACCTTACCTGATGGACGTCTGACTCTGTTTGGCTAAGCGGTTCTCGTCCTTCTACCGGTGCTCGTCCTTCTGCTGTGCCGATCGTCCCAGATGTTTATTTCCGTCAGCAGCATTGTATTGAGCATACGTTCGAGGCTCCTGCAATAGCTTACCAGTGTCACACCGGTTGCGACATGGCTTTACCACTCACTCACTCGGGAGTCGTAGGCTGCCATCCATGCCTAGTAGCGAAAAACAGCCCCGTATGAAACGATATGGCATTTTGAGTCTCAAATCGGACCAAACGTCTCCCAGAATCCGTATGTCTTTGATTCGCAGAGAATTCATGATGCATCCGAGGCTCGCAAGCGTGTAGGAAGTCTCAAGCACGACGACGAGCCAAACAATGCGACTCCGTGAGTTTAATTGTGCGCACTGCTTAGCTGGCTTGTCGTTGGCAGTTGCTCGGCCTTTTGTCCTGATTAACCACCTCATTGTTACCGACAACGTTTGTTCGAGGCTTACACCAGACTCGAAGTTCATTGTATCAAATGGTAAGCTTCTTATCTCCTCATATGGTTGTCGGGGTCAGAAGACACCTGAGCTCGACGTGTTACTTGGTGACCGGTGAAGTCTCGCGTGGGTTAGGCTGCTTTGGTTCACTGTCTCCCCGATAATACTCACACATCATGATTTCCGTCTGTACATTGTTAGCGTCTAGTGGCATGGGAACAAAAAAATGTGTCTCACGTCAATGAATCGACGGGCCGTTGTGGCAGGCGATATCATCTGCCTCGTCGACCGGATGACCTTCGCCACAGACGGCTGAAAAGAGGTGATGAGCTTTCGCAGCCGGAACCGCAAGAGGCATACACACAATGTCGTAGGCCTTGATCAGTGCGTATGCAGACGCTAGTGCGGTAAGCGTGGGCATGTCGTAGAAGAAAGTCAGCTGAAAAATCTCCTGCGCGTTCTCCGGCGTCAGCTTGCCAGCGCGGAATTTCTCCTCGTATTGCGTGTGTACGGCATTGTAACGCTTCCATCGCTGTTTTCGTACATACGTCATGTACAGCGACAGCAGTCCCCCAAACAGCGCGTAGGTAGGGACGCCTGCGATGTTGGACCATGCTCCATGCAAAAGATCCCAGTTGGCACGCTGGGCGATGGAAATGTTCCATAGATGGAGGGTCGAAGAGATAACGTTCATTGTTCGGTTCATGGTCTCACGGTAGGCAGCGCATACTACGGTGCGTCTTTCGTTTACACTTCACGATCCTTGTTTTTATGTGCCCCGAACGTTTTCTGAAGTCCAAAGCAATGGTCATCTCAACCAACTTCAAGCAGGGGTTACCTGGGGCCCATTATTGCAACACGTTATTCATCATTTTGGGGTCTTCTTGGTGAAGTCGCATATGCATGGTGCATGAGGTGTGTCCCACACACGTCAGATGTTCCGAAAGCGCCACAAGTGTACTTAAGTTCGATTTTACTGACCGCACAACTGTTTAGTTGCTCTTTGCAATGTTGTCATTCGACAACTTGTCGAAGTCTTCAGCTTCAGTGATCACCGATGTCAATCATGTTTTTCACGACGCGGAAAAGAATCGTAGTTGGTTTATGCTTTATTCCTAACGGCCGCCTATAATTCCTTCAACAGTCTTTCTTCCCTTCCAAAAAATACTGAAAATTTATTATCCTCAAATTCTTTCGCTGGGATGCGTAAACAGCGTCGTTAGCCACGGGTTTTCAGCTTTGCCTCGACACATTGTCTGCAGGACGTTTGATCTCATTTTCAAATGTCGCTATCATCTTTTTTCCAGTTTGTCTGATGCGGCTCGTTCAGTCTTTCCTCAAGAGGACGTCCCTACCGCCTCTTCCGCCAGGACCAGCTTCCAGGTCACGAAGATTGCTCCGTTTCGCGTCTAGGCATTGCGAATTGAAGGAGGAGGAGCGGAGCGACAAGTATTTGAACGCAGTAAAAGTATGGAATGCATGCATGGGTGAAGATCTGAAGCAGAATCATCCGCATCGTCCAATTGAGAGTGAGAAGAATTTAGGGCTTGCATGTCGTGGTCGCTTTGAAAGATCATCGGCGAGAAACGGGAAGAGTATTATTATCGACGGTGATCACGTCTATTGATTGCCGTGGCACGGACACTCCGATTCGCAGTCCGACTCGGCGAAGTTGCTGTCTTTTTAATCGCAGTGTAGAATGCCTGCATCGTTGCGGCGTGTGCTGCTCACACTATCGGGGTTCAAATCGGGAAATGTGGGATACTAGTAGAACTAGGCCCCCGGCATGCCCCCATATATGTCCGATATTAATGTGCCGAAAAATGGGTCAAAAATGCGCCAATGTCTGATATTTGTGTGCCGAAAATGGTTCAAATTGGGGAACATGTCCGATATTTTATGTGCCGGAAGGAAGGCGTCGACGACAAGGTCCGATACATACTGTGCCGAACCGCCGAGCAAACCGACCCTGAGGCGCTCAGGCAGCGCGACGCCTGGCCATAGAAGGGCGGCGGTCCGCCAACTTGCGCCAAAGGTCGGTCGGCTGATGGGAGAGGGGGGGTCTCGTGTTTAGAGGTCCGATGCGTTATGTGCCGGAAATCTACCCGATATTTATGTGCCGAATTTTTCGGAAATAGCCTTGACGAAAATGCCCAAAATTAGGGTTTTTGTATCGGACATACAGGCGGGCATGCCGGGGGCCTGTAGAACTGTGGCGCAGAGATGATGCCGGACATCTGGAGACAATTAAATCGGGTTGCGAATCCGGGGGCAGAACGGATTCAAACTCACAACACCCTGGTCATATCCAAACTACGTGTCGAACTGAGCAGTGAGATGGGTCTAGTAACTGAAGCAGATATGTAACCTACCAGGAAAAAAGCTTTTTTTCGGGATGAGCTTAAGTAAGTAATGTTTTCACAAAGCAATGGACGCACTGCAAGTTGCCGTAACGGTTACAGCAAATATCAGTGGATCTCCACATAATCCCATATAGTGGGGGACACCATCTTTCGCAGCGCGAACGCGAATAGACGCACTGTCGATATCCTCGACATCTTTTGTGTCATACTGTGCTTCCTGCTTCGACTCCACAGACATGTCCACACGCGAAGCCAATGAAGAGAGGATAAAAAAGAACGTGGAAGCTCACGCACACGAGGAAACAATGCGAACCTTACAGGATTAAGTATCGACAAGGATTTTGATTTGTGACGTGACAGTGGACTTTGTGTGGACTTTGTTCTCAGTCGGCCTGATCAAAAGCACAATTAGGGACCCGTCGCACGCGTTGAGGATGGTCACGAAAGGCACGAAGACATGCGGACGGGAAGAAAGAAGCGCTCGAGATGGCAGCAGGAGAGGAAATGACAGGTATTATACTGCGGTTATCTAGCTGCCGGAGGGCCAGGAAACGTCTGAGAGTTCTTTTCAACTGGAAGGACGACTGGCGGAACGGAGTTCATACAGAATGGCGTCCCGAGGGACAGTAGTCATTATCGGCACACATTGTGCATGCTGCAGCTGCTAGCCAATCGTCGTCTGAGCGTAAAGACATGTCGACGAACTTGGATTTCGTATTTTTGGAAGACAGAATAATAATTACCGCGATGATTCTAACAACGATGATATGTGCGGATATTTAGCCACTTGACCGGCAAGAAGGGAACGTTGGAACGCCGACCTACTGACTAATCAATGGCCTATGGGAATCGATAAGACCACGAAAAGGCGGGTGACATTTCTCATAACGAACTGTCACATGTCAAGCTTCAAGAGTAGTCAAATAACAACGTGAAGTCCAATTTTAAGTGCATCGAGTCCTGTAAACACAACCGCGACGTGACTCACGATCAATTAATGCGAAAACTGCACACCAAAGCATGCAACGATATGTACTTCATTTCGTTTGCTCCGTAGCTTTGCAGCGTGCTTCAAGCCAGTCAATAATCTTCTGAGTAGTGGGTGTCGTACGGTTGGTCTCATTGAAAAATCCATCCGCAAGCGGAGACACATGCATAGCTCCCTCCTCCAGGAAATACGTTACCTCGCCATGACGTGTTCTGAACATCTTCAAGAAAGATTCGATATCGTCCAACAGAAGCTCGTACTCCCCGGCGGTGATGAGCACATATGGAGCAAGCGCCTGCACGCCTGAGTACCAATCATCCGGGGCCTTCGCGCCTTCCAAGTAAGGTGTCAGGTGCTTCCCTGCGTCCCCGAAAGACGCAATGTAATCGAGTGTCACCGCGCCCCATTCCTTCAGCACTTTGCGCCCCAAAAAGTCGCGTCCGGTCTCTCGAAAGTGTGACGGCGAATCAGCGGTCATCGAAACCCACGGAGACATGAGAATAATGCTTCCAAATGGCTGAGTTTGGAGCGCTATCGATGGAACGTCTTCGAGAGGATGGAGTATGTGTGAAAGCAGTTGAAGTATCACATTACCGCCAGAGGAATCACCACAGAGATGGATACGCTGGGGCGAAAGGCCAGCATTTATCAGCGAGTTCAATGCAGAGATCGTTTGTTTCAAGACAAGCGGAAAGGGAGCATCAGGGTATACGCCTAAGAACCAATGTCAGCATGTCAGGTGCAGCACGCTAGTTCCTCGTCACACACTGTAACTTAGCATAGCAATACTGAAGTCGACGCCACGTATATCCAGCTGCTTGTACAAGTACCCCAGGAAAGAGGGATAGAAGTTTCCCAGTGGTAAGACGAAACCACCACCTGAGAAAGGATCGGCATGAAAGCGGTACAGCTCATTAGATAGCACGAACCGTGAATGTAGAACAGAACGTTCCTGGCGTCCTTCTTACCGAACCAAAAAACATGTCCCCCTTCCCCTGTCTCCTCCATTTCCGACTCCAGCTTCTCACTTTTCATATAACTCTCGTATACCGAAATTTCTGGTGGCGGTGGCATGATCGATTGGTACTGAGCGATGGAGGCACCTGTTCCCATAACTCTCAACACATGGAATCCCATCTGATTTCTTAACGTGCGTTTTGAGAACAGGTTGGTTATGAGATCTGACAGCAAGATAAACGCTTTCGCATTGCGCTCGTCAACGTCCATTGTATCTGGGATTTTTGTAGTCGGAGACATACAGAGCTTCACCATGGTGGCGATAAATCCGATGCGCTCGAGTAGGGTGAGCTCTCCATACTTCTTACTCGCAAAGGGTCCTGCTGATGACGATGACATGAAGATGGGTCAGATTCTGAGTATGTGGTTGAAGCGGCTCGAGAAGGAGGTCAGAGTGGCGAAACCAACCAGGAGGGTCGAATAAATACAAGCAGTCTTGAGACACTTCCATGTGTTGCGATGTTGTCTAGTGTTTGGAAGCGGAATCATGATTGGGCATCTCTCGGCATGCAAACGAGCAGTGTTTCCGTAGCATGAGAGCAAGATCTAACGGAATTTGACTGATGACATTCGTAGAGCGGCCGCCGTCTGTTGCCGCGAACGGCGTCTGTTCCCGTGAGCGGCGTCTGTTTCCACAAGCGCATGAGCGACGAGTACGGAGTCCGTGCATGACTCGATAGTACACAGCATATGGAGATGAACGTTAGGACACCGCTTCCATCAGGTTCGTAGACCTTAATGGTACACGGAATGTTACTTGAATGTCGGTCACACGTAAGTTGGTTCATGTGCTCTCCATCAGCTACAACGACGACCGTATTTGATGGATCATGAACGTCTGTTCGCAGTTCAGCTAAGCGATGCTCATCCTTCCACCGTGCCATTCTTACAAGATGTGTACTCCCGTCAGCAGCATTGTATCGAGCATGTGTTTCTGCAATAGCTTACCAGTGTCACGCCGAATACCTACATGGCTTTGCCACTCACACGCTCGGGAGCCGCAGACGGCCATCCACACCTAGCATGGGAAAACAGATCCGTATGAAACGGTATGTATTAATCACACAAGCGTACGGCTGCTGCAATGCTTCAATGTGTATGGCATTGTGGTCTCCGCTTTCATCCAATGAATAAATCGGCGAGGTTTTGACAGGACATCACCTTAAATCCCCGTGAGATTCGCACCTTGATTCTTGAAGAGTTGAAGACGCCTTGAGTGCACAGACACTACTCGCTCTTCTTACCGCGATGGGTTCTCTCGATACTACGCAAGTCTTTCGTTTGATCAGACCTCAGGCTCAAAGCCTACTAACTGACAAGCTCGAACAGTGTTGGCATTCTCTTCGACATCCAGACTGTCGTGACGCTGTGAGCTCAGGTCGACAGTCTCAATCCCTTTCCAGATTGGCTGACCTTTTTCCTGTATTTCATGTTACTGGCGAAGTTTGTTTGGAGGTACTGTACTTCATTATACTGAAACAGTCTCAGAACACTTTTAACTGTGCTATAGTTGGAATGGTACAAGGATGGTTCTATTTTAGCACGTACATCAAGAAGGACCCCTGGGCCATCCAGTTGTTGGTAAGTGAGGATCCAAGAACGTTTTCGCATGAACTTGATGAAAATGAATTCGCAATCTCTAATGTGGGCTCATGCTCAGGTCGCGATTGTTTTGGCGCTTGAGACCGCGCAAATGATCATGGTGACGGACGTCAGTTATCGCTATTTTGTCACAGGTGAGTACGCATATCATTCGTCGGAAAATGTTTTATTCAAGCTTGCCGTCTTGTCGTACATAGATGCCGTCACGACTCTGGAGGAAGCGTTGGAGACCGGGAGGCTGATCATGTGTGTACACCAGTGTTGATTCTATTTTAACTAGCTCGCCGACGTACTTCTAGATATCCTATCGACTTATATCAGGTCATGCTGACAGGTTTTATTGCCTTCTTCACGCAACAGTATGTACTGCTTCATCCATGAGAGACAAAAATAGTCGAAATCATAACCCTTCTAGCTTTTATTGTTGGCGGATCTATACGTGTAAGCGTTTACAATACTCCGAGTATACGGCCATTTCACTTGTTGTCTTTAAGTATTAAAAACAAACCGAAAATTTTTTATTCTCGCCGTCGCAGCACTTCTGGTGGGTGAAACCTCGCATTCCTTATATTGTTCTCATGGATTGTTTTTTTCCCCAGTCTATGCTGAGTTGTAGTGCAAACGGTAAGATTCCTCAGCTGCAGTTATATGATATTATTTTTGCCGAGTTCACGACAACATAGGTACCTGGATAGGTGAGCGCTAGAGATCTCAGGCAAAAATTGTTTCTCGATGAATCTGAACTCTCTTGACGCAACAGCATACTCCGTCATAGCGTGCGTTTCCCACTCAGTCGGATTATTCTTTGAATAACGAAGGAACAAGGTCTCGCAAAGCATATTTCAATGAATTACAGGAGTCGAAGGTTTGCTCTTCGCTATGAATTTCTAAATTTGCAGAAATCTTTTCGCGATTTCGCAGATCAACAACCTTATGATTGCGACGAACACCTTGACTGCTGTGACAGACATAGCCATTTCTGGCACGATCATATATCTCTTGCACACGTCGAAGTCGGGATTTCGACGTACAACAGATATAGTCAATAGATTGGTACGTGGTTCGCGACGACGGTTGTCTTTGTGTAACTGAAATTTCTTTACTGTCCATTGACACAGATAATATTCACTTTCAGTACAGGTATTTATCTGTAATGCACAAGATAATATCTTTTCACCTGCAATCGATGTCCAGGCCTCCCAACGGCGCTTGCCGCTCTATTATCCGAAATTACTGTAGGTGCTTCTCGTTCTGAAACTTCTAACATATATTCTGACGGTCTCAGGCGCAAACCAACCCGGATACACTGATCTATGTCTTGTTCAATACCTTCGGTGAGTTGTTCCCTTCAAGAATCCTGAATATGGATGGAACTTAATGCCGCAATCCAAAAATTACAGTGGGACGGCGTGAGTGCTAAAATTTGTAGATGAAAATGGTGACTCAGCTCGTTGATATGTAGTATACACCAACTGCTTACTCGTCAGCCTCAATTCGCGCGACTACATACGGGGCATGGGCAACCTGATGTCGACCAGCGTTATGATAGAAAACCTGCCTCTTTCCGTCAGAAGTGGTGAGCGCAACGCTAGGCAGACTCAAGTACGTCCACGGTATACCTCAAATGTCGAGCTTTGTCAACGGGCACACAGGACGGCGCTTTCCGTATCAACGTGGAAACGACGGTTTATAACTCGGTCCGTGAAATGCTGTATCCTTTTTTTCACTCACATTTGACTGGCAGACCTCTTCTGTTAAGGAGCCTGGTGTGGAACTATCGCGCGATGCCCTATTTCATTCGAACAACAAGTCCACGCTGTAGAGGCTAGCAATTTATGCACCATCTCGTCATGAGCATCGTGTAGCGAGTTCAAGGTTACATGCATATCGTTTTCAAGTGCGGTGTTATTGACAGCTTGTGACTGTCAGTGTTCAAAGTTCTAGGTCTTTCTCTCGTCCTTCGAAAATCCTTCTCGGTTCAGCTTCGTGGAGGGTATTTGGTGCACTTTGTGCGAAAGCGATGGTAGTGGCACCGGCGAGAACGAGCAGACCTTACCAGGGATGTCTAAGGATACACCATCGCCTCGTCTATGTTTCGATACACGTTCATACGCCGTGCACTTTATTTAATATACATATTCATGCCCAGGATGTTGGAAACCGTCGATTGCACTCGACTGTGACGACACGCCAGTCACGCATCGGACTTACCGTAGATCGCGTTCGAAAAAAGGTGAGTCGGAGTGACCGCGTTCAAATGTCATGAACGCCGTCGTTACATTGGTGTCCGAGTCCGGGCCAACCGTAGATGCAAGTGAGAGCTACAAAGTACACATCCAAAAAGCAATACATCCATAAAAGCACTTCGATTTATGATTCGACGTCTACTTTGCGTAAACTGGCGACCTCGGCTTCCACTCTGTCGTTGACATCTTCACCTCTCGCTTTTCTCAGTTTGTCCCTCCGTTCGAGGTATGCAGTCAACAGGGTGAAAAAAACTGGCCGCATAGTTTTTGTCGTCAGGATGAAGATAGCGGGATAACAGAAGGACGTCACGTACTTAAACCGACCGTGATGCCTGCCGTCGCGACGTTGCCTACGAAGACTCTGCTAGGTAGTTAGCTTACACAACGTTGAAATCGACGCAAACGAGCACTTAGGTTGTTCAACTTGTGGAACTATGAGGCTATAAACATCAATTTCAGATCAATATAAAGCTCAAATTTGTTGATAATATCATCGTACACGGGTAGCCACGCCTACGCGAAAACGGATCGAATTTGTTCGCATTTTCAAGAGAAGCACGGATATACGGTGATCTCACCTGAACGGTATACGCCAAACAATTGCAAGACGCAACGACGAAAGACCGCTCTGGCAAATACATCAGCTTGCCCTGAGGGTCTTTGGTTAGGCCTCTCTCTACTCACTTTCGCTGTCATCACCCGTGAGTTCGTTCGCCCAGGCCAAGATCAGTCCTGAAAGACCGGCGGATATGGTCGTCTAGAGAAAACGTGGATGTGATTCGGAGGGAAAGGGACGATGCAAAATGGTGTGCACCATATAATACAATACCCAACGCCTCGCGATGTGTGTATAAACCGGAGTAGCTGCAAGCGCGATGCAAACGGCCGTATTCCAAACCTGTGGCAAAAAAAAAACATGTAAGACCTCTTACATATCGCTCACAAGACCGGCACTCACTGCTGCTACAATCATCGGCGGCCAGCGCATCTGTATCGCGTCTGACCACCACGCCCATATTAGAGCTATTATTAGAAGGCACTCGTCAGAAAACCCCGATAAAAAACAATGCACGATAACGAGAATCGGTGTGGAAGAACTCAACTCGTAACGACTTGCACCGCATACTCTCCGAGCGGGTACGTGTTAATCTGACCGATGCTGTACGCCGTCTTCTCGGACGTATTGAAACTCTGAAACCTAACAAAAAAAAGAAAAAGAAAGCCTCTGTCGTCAGCTGAAAGCATGTTCATATTAAGGTGATAAGCAAGAGCGACAGCGCAGCCCCACATACGAACCAGTAAATCATCGATGAAGACGGGTTCGACCCGTTGTTGTACTGCACATAAAAAATGAGTAGGAAGAAGATGGACTTGGTGAAAAGAAAACGTGTTTACCAGGACGTATACTATATACCGATTCAGCAAAATGACAGGACATAATCCACGGAGGAAACGTACTCGGCACGAGCGTGTAGATATGCCACGTCGTGAAGAAACTTCGGATCTACGAACGGAATGGTTGAATCGAAGAACTAATGTGAAATTATGCAACTGCGATCGATATAGCGCACCTTCTCCTTCGTGAACGTTCCTGTCGTGGCGCGGCGGCCAATCTCATCCATGCGCTTGCACGCCATCGCGAGCTGCTTCTCCGTATAGATGTACGATGGCTTCGTGTTATGAGGAAGATCTATTTGTCAGACAACATTCGGTTTATACAGCAAAGATAAATGCATTAACAACATAGACCGCATGAGAATCAACGTGCGGAGGGCTTACTTGGCATGATGATGAATCCTAGGATGCCTATAGGAATTGTGATTATACCGTCGATGATGAATAACCCTACAAGTACAACAATTTGAGCGATGGCCATTAAAAAAGCAGAGGACGAGTTATCCCGTACATTGCCATCCCGCGAGACCTTTGACCCCGTTCAGACCATCGTAGGCGCCCTTAAGTATATCCGTGTCATATTTGCGTTGCTTTTACGAACACTATGGCTGCACGTACCGTCTGCAGGAATCCACTGAACATCGGCCCTATTGCGCTGGCGACCTAGGGTACATCAGAAACGGAGCAGTGAAAACAAAAGACCAAATGCGTCGCACGTGAAACAGACACGCTCGTTTGCCGAGCTCCGTTGGTTTGTACCAACTGCCAAGGACGAACTGCATGCCCGGATAGAATGTCGCTTCCGCTGCATCCATGATGATTATTAAAGGAGTCAGCACACCAATTAGTAGGTGCATTCAACGACAGCAAGAATGCACGGCATACCGAGTCCTGGCAGGAATTCGTTGAACTAAGAAGGTAGACACACAAGAAGAAGTGAGACATACCAATGAAGAAGCGAAGGGTGATCAGAGTGCCGAAGTTCTTCGCGCCAGCAAGCGCTATGGTGAGTGCGCTCCAGACAATATCCATCATCGGTATCTACAAATATAGCGGCCATCCGGCTCTAGACATCAATATTACAGAACCAAGTCTCGACTCTCAACTCACCCATATGGAGGGGCTAATGCGCGTTATCAGAAGGCTTGGGCGGGGATGAGATAATAATACGCTCCAATCGAAAAATGCACTCACTTGGATGGGATTTGCCCAATTACGTATCCGCACGTCCACGCCGTGGTAATGTAGTTGAGTTGGTTGCCGTGTCTGAGCAATGTGGCGCCCATGAGTCTTTCTGTGGACATGGGATGCTGAAAACGTATCGCCTCACAGGCCGAGGCTTGGAACGTCTGTAAGTGTGAAGCCAGACAAAAAACGGCGGTAAGGCTTACTCCTCTTTCATGCCAGATACGTATGCATTCTGTCGTAGGTCCTCATATGGATTATGTAACTGGAAAAACGAATGGTGGGTCAACGCACCGTAATATTTTGCTGGTCTAGATACGTGATGGGAGGAGGGAAAGTGAGATGGTTGTGTCAATGAGGGGGAAGAACAAAAACTTATTTGCTGAAGTACGAAAGCGCCGCGTAGGTGAGAAGGCACGAGTCGAGCTTGTGGAGGAAGCGGCGCTCTTCAGGAGGCTTATCCCATGTGTCCCTGGAACAAAACAGACGCCCGACATGAGAGTGTCTATGTCTAACAAACGAGGTGATTGACGTACCATATGATCGTCTTCAGCGGCCTACGGCTATTTGTCGAGCTCAATAAAACAGTGGACATCGTGGATCAGGATTACGGGGAGACGAGTTTGAAGGTCGTAGATAACCTTCGGACTGACTGAAGACAGTTTAGTGCAGAATATAACAGTACACACAAGGGATGACGGGAGCGAGGCACGGTTCCTGCTGATATTTGTTGATACCATGATTACCACATTTCGGGTAAACAAGGCTGTATCTTTTAGATGCCTGCACTTCTCGAGCCATAGCAGGGTAGAACCCCGGTACACTTACCACTCATCGATCATGCCAGTGGATGCCCACGGCGTGCGAAATCCATCATGTGTATACGGCGAGAAAATGCAGCCAGCCGGCGGCCAGGGAAATCTCTATGAAGAGGGTATAGATCGGCATATATGCTCGTCAGCTGGGTCAGAAATGAAAGGATGGTGCAATTGTACACACAAGAATAGCTCATCTTCGAAGCGCACGAACATTGAGAAAGCAAGCAGCTGACCTGAGGTAAGGTAACACCGTACCGCAATTATCGTCCACGGATAGAAATATGATGTTTATTGTCAGCTGCTACAGAGACAATGCCTAGGAAAGAGGAAAATTGTTTGCAGAATCGACAGTACTGCAATTGATTGTTGAGGATTACGTACATACATACCTTGGCTTCGAATCACGATACTCCCCTTTGGTACCGAATGATTAAAGTGTTAGTGTGTCATTCTGTTGTCACTGAATAAAAAGGGCTCACGCGCACGGTCTGCATAAGTACTGGTCCATTTGAAGTACATGGTAATAATGCATGAGCCCGGCTGCACCTGAGATAGATGACTTGTGTCACACTTTCCTCCGCCGCCATCTACATAGTTCCTGCTGGAAAGGCCTGCCAATTCCAAAGGATCGATTGTAGTCCGACTCGAAGTACTAAAGAGCTCTCACTTGGCTCGGTACAATGCTGGGCTCAACACGAAACCACTTGGTGATGGCACCGGTACGTTCGACACTGAAAACAAGCTCCAGAGGGGACGCCCCAGGAATTTGTCCGAACAAACTGCTACCAGCCTCCCGACCCCATCTGGCTAGTTGTCCAGCAAAAGATCTGTCCTACGGCGCTGAAAGTCAATGGTTTCGTCCGACATCAGAATCAGGGATGTGGGCTAACGTGACGGCCGCGCGGCCACAAACGTCACGTTTTCGACGTGAGTTGAGGTGACCGACGACCGTCGACGGTCGACCGAGCATCGCTGGTCTCTTCCGCAGTCCGGTAATCGGTACCACGCTAGAAAAATTTCTCACTTCCATCGTAATGTTCTGTAATGGGGAATCTCCTTAGCAGTCTCCAATTTGTCGATATATATGTCGATATTTGGACAGCGGGGTCATTCGAGTTCTTGAGTAACTGAGTTACAGGTAGGCCGCAGTTTTCATTTCGCGTTGACATGCAGCGAACTTCGGGCGATCTTAGCTTCTCAGTTGGCTGTGCAGCAGCGCCACTTGACTCGTTATTCAACTTGGCACAGGCTGTGCCGCCTACCTGGTCTGGGTGGCCGCAGTACGTCGGCTAGCTCAGCCCGACAGCTAGAGAACAGTCTCCGCCGTCCGGTCTTCGCGCGCCTGCAATGCAGGGCAGCTGCGCCTATACTTCGTTCTTGTCGTTGCATGTCTGATTGATTTCTGTATCCTCTGCTTATAAGGGCGGAGAGACCTGAGCTTTCCGTCCCACAGACTTCTCTACTTATCGTTCCCTTTTCCCCCTTTAAACAGTTATTCCTTAGTTTTCTGCCTTGGCTCTATCTGCCATGGCTCCTCTCATTTTCTCTCTCGTTTTTGCGCTTACAGCCGCCCGTTTCGGTGTTTGCTCCATCGGCCCCGTGGCAGATTTGCATATCGTCAACGCATTTGTTGCGCCAGACGGCTATAATAGGTCCGCGACATTGGCCGCAGGTACCCTGGAGGGACCTGTCATCGTTGGCAACAAGGTCATTATTAGCAGTCATTTCTTAGACGAGAGACGTTCAATGTTGTTTCCCAGAACGACACGTTTGAAATCAACGTGTACAATGACCTCACCAACGACACCATGTACCGAGACGCCACTATCGTGAGCCTTCCCTTTATTTTGAGCCTCTAGGAGATGTAACACTTTTGCAGCATTGGCACGGTCTCTTACAGTACGACAACAACTTCAACGTACGTGTTAATATTTGCATGCTGATCAAAGAATATGCCTGTTTACCGTACGAATTAGGATGGAACAGCGATGGTTACTCAGGTAGGCGGCCTGCTGGTGATCTAGCGAAGAATTTGTTCATTAACATATATCAAGTGCCCCATTACTGACGGAGATTCGTACTTGTATAAATTCACTGCAACTGACCAGGCGGGCACTTTCTGGTATCACTCGCATTACTCCGTTCAGGTAAGCAAGTTGGTGAATAATATTTCATACATTTTCTGAGCATTATCCTACAGTATTGCGACGGTGCGAATTGCATTAACCTTTCATACCATCCACTCATATGTACCCAATACTTTTAGGGTTAAGAGGTGCGAACATCCAGTACCTCCGTAGGGTGCGCTTACTAAAACTGAGGGACAGGGCCATTGATCATTTATGATCCCGACGATCCGTATCTCGATGACTACGATGTCGATAATGGTAACGCTTTCCTCTGTAGCTAAGACGGCATATGCTGATGAACACTTTATACAGAGAGCACCATTATCACGTTGTCAGACTGGTAGGCTATCATTTTTTTCAAGTTGCACTTGAAAATATCGACCTGGCACTATGCAGGTATCACTCGGTTTCTCCGGATGTCACGATCCCTGCGTACGTGGTCCGTCTCATGTGGCCTCTCTGTGCTAATCCGTACATTTTCGCTAGGACTCCCGACGCCACTTTGATCAACGGTCTCGGAAGGTTAGTTTTTGCATTAGCCTGCAATGATGGTGATCTCAATGGTATTCGCAGGTACGCTGGTGGGTCAGAGACAGACCTCGCAGTAGTTACCGTCGAGTACGGCAAGAGGTATGTTGGTAGTTTGTCTACCTGTCGCAGTCTTGTGAACAATTTGGCATTTTAGGTATCGTATGCGCCTTCTCAACATGGGTTGCGACCCGAACTTCGAGTTCGGCATCGATCAGCACAATATGACTATTATTGAGGTATTTTTCTTTTGTTTTCACTCGTAAGTTATATTCGGTGGTTGAACTTGGTTCTAGGTCGATGGTATCAATGTTGAGAAGCTTACGGTCACGTCTATCGACATTTATGCAGGTGACACGATGCTTATTTATACCTATGCTTTTATTCCAAGGATTTTAACCCCGTATTCAGGCCAGCGCTACTCTTTCATTCTCTATGCAGACCAGGCAGTCGACAATTACCGTCAGTCTTTCGTGTTTTCTTTCCTTCTGTTGTAACCTTTTTTTCTTCAGTGATCCGCGCAGACCCCAGTATAGGCACTCTGGGTTATGACGGAGGCATCAACTCTGCTATCCTGAGATATGTCGGGGCTAACGTGACAGACACCTTGCCGACATCGGTAGCACTTGATGACACGGCCCCGTTGTTGGAGGCGGACCTTGTCGTAAGCATTTAGTTCCTATTCCGCGTTCTTGCTTATAGCAATTGTCGTGTATCAGCCCCTTGAAGATCCAGCCGCTGTAAGTCTGGCAGTACATCTTTATGGGAATCCACTAAAAGTTGTTCAGCCTGGAAATGCCACCCTGGAAGGCGCGGATGTGATATTGTATTACAACATGACTTCGGTATGGCTTTGTCACGTCTTGCTTTCCCAATGCAAAGTTAACGTCTTCTCACAGCCTGCAGCGCATGTCATGGCTGTTAATGGTTACGCTTACACATCTCCCACTGTTCCCGTCCTGCTTCAAGCGCTCAGTGGAACAACGAACGTGGGCAACTTGCTTCCCGAGGGGTCTATCTACAACATACAGTCCGGTCAAGTCGTTCAGGTCACCATTCCAGGTGGTTATCTCACTCTTGAGGTATGTTTGTGTATCGTCAACAGCAATGTTTATTCTAACGGCCGTTTCAGCATCCATTCGTACGTGATATCTTCATATCGCTCGCTTCCCGACTTACCTTGAACTCGCGTGAATAATCAATAGCATTTGCACGGCGTAAGCGGGCATCTTCGTAACTTTTGACCCTATCAGTGACTCTGGTTTAGCACACCTTCTCCGTGATCAAGTCTGCTTATTCGGATGTCGTGAATTACGTCAATCCCCCGCGCCGTGACACTGTAAATTCTGGGGAGACGGATGACTATGCAATCATCCGCTTTACGGTTGATAATGCTGGCCCCTGGTAGGTTTTATCTTCGTCTGGTTGTTATCACATTGACCGTTGACTCGAAACGCAGGATGCTCCACTGCCATATTGACTGGCACTGTAAGTTCTTCTCGTCTCATAAAATAGTCTAGCGTCGGCTCATTCGACTATTCTTCCTCTTAGTGGCAGAGTGCGTATTTCTTCGTATGTGAAAAGAAGAAAGCTGACCAGACTTTCATCAGAGGTCTCGCCATAGTTTTCGCCGAAGAAATTGAGCAGTGGAACTCCTCCATTCCTGTGACATGTGCGTGATCTCGTAGACTTTCGTCTGACTCGCCAAACTGATACGCCGATACAGCTGCATGGGACGACCTTTGTGAGTCGAACTGGCTTTACCTAAGATCATGGGTATTCACGTCTTTCAGGTCCCTTATACGCAACATCCGATGACCTCGATGAAGGTCTGACTTACTGATCGTAGCCCCGAGTTTAGCGCAACGTTAGTGTGCGCCTTGACGTGATGTTATTGCATGGTATGAAAGAATTGGACTTTTTCGCTCATTATAGATATACAGTGTGTGCTTCATTTGCATTTGTACACCTAGGTACTCTCATTTCGTTGTCTCATGCATATGATTCTTTTTTTTCTTAATTACCTCTATACTTTGACCTGTGGATTTTCTTTCAACAAAAGGATTGTTTCATCCGTACCAGCCTTAATTCATCAACGTGTTAGCACGCTGAGTAACCCGGCTTGCATTAGGCTCGTAGGACCTTAGTGGTACACGGATGTGACATAGATTCTCGAGTTCTCACTGATATCCCTTGTAATCTGCGGGACGGGAGTGCGAAACTTCAGAAAGATGAAAGAGTAATGGTGTACTACTGCTTATATGAACGACGTAGAAACTTGTTCAATTATAAAGTATATATGTAGAGGGTACAGAGGAGTGCAGATCTACGGTTTTACGGATCGTCGGACCCTATGCGCTCTACTTTTGCTGTGGCTTATGAGTCCAAGCATCCAGTTTACTGTTTTCTACGTTATCAATTCTGTCGCAGGGCAAAAGTTCCGGCCAGCTCTTCAGAAAATTTTCACTGTTGTTTTTGCCGCCTGCCTCACTCACGTCTGTTACTCGCCGCGGCATTCTCAATTGGTCTGAGTAATGCAGTCTGACTACGAGAGACTACTTATTCTCATTCTCATTTGCTCGCCCCGATGCACGGATCGGCGGCACCATGATGTGATGCCGCGCCCGGCGCTACGCATCTTTTCATTGACCCAGGCACAGACATCCTCGCCACGTAAGTTGATTCAGTGCTGTTCATCAGCTACAACGACCTTACGTGATGGACGTCTGTTCAGCTGAGCGGTGCTCGTCCTTCCACCGTGCCATTCTTCCAAGCTGTGTATCCCCGACAGCAGCGTTGTATCGAGCATGTGTTCCTGCAATAGCTTATCGCTGTTGGCACGCTGGGTGCGTACATGGCTTTACCACTCACTCGCTCGGGAGTCTCAGGCTGCTGTCCATCTCTAGCATGGGGAAACGGCTCCGAGTAAGAAACGGTGTGTATTAATAGCACAAATGAATGTCTCATAGATTTTATCTATACAGAATGCTTCACTAAGCATAGCATTATGGTCTCCTTGCTCGTATCCAATGAATGGATTGACGAGATCTGGACAGGATATCACCTTAAATCCCCATGAGATTCGCACCCTGAAGAGCTGGAGACGCCTCGAGTGCACCAGACACTACTCGCTCTTCTTGCCGCAATGGGTTCTCTCGATGCTGCGCAAGTCTCTTGTTTGATCAGACCTCGAAGCATAACTCACGAGTTCGAACAGTATCGGCATTCTCTTCGACGTGCAGATTGTCGTGACGCTGAGTAAGCTCGTGTCAACAGTCTCACTCCCTTTGGAGATTGGCTGACCTTTTTCCTCAGTCAGTATCGTTATTCCGTCGTAGGTGAGTACGTATATCGTGCGTCAGAAAATGCTTTATCGCTCGTCATCTTGTCGTACATGGAGGCGTTGGAGATCGGAAGGCTGAACATGTGCCAGTGTATACACCAGTGTTGATTCTATTTTGACTAGCTCACCGACATACTTCTAGATTTCCTATCGACTTATATCAGGTCATGATGACAGGTCTTATTGCCTTCTTCACGCAACCGTATGTACCGTTTCATTCATGAGAAACAAAAATAGAAATTCTAACCCCCTAGCTTTTATTCTTGGCGGATCTATATGTGTAAGCGTTTACAATACTCTGGATATATCGTCATTTCACTTGATGACCTTGTGCACTATTTAACATGAAATAGGACCCTCATTCGCAGCCAATTAGCGCGAAGTGCTTGCTGCTTATTTGCTCTAATTCACGCGGCGAAATAGTCCCCTCGCCGACAGATGCTGGCAATCAGCCGCGAATTAGGTCCCGGACCCTACTCTCGGTACACTAGTGTCTTCGACGTGAGAAGTGACCGCACTACATTCTTCCCATCCCGAGCCTCGGAGCATGGCTGGTCTCTTTCGCAGTCCGGCAGTCGGTACCACGCAAGAAATTTGCCTCACTTCCATCGTAATGTTCTATAATGGGGAATCTCCTGACCTGTCTTCGATATGTCGATATTTGGACAGTGGGGTCATCAGAGTTCTCGAGTTACAGTGGGCTGCAATCTCATCTTCAATGGCTTCGCGTTCACATGCAGGCTGCAGCGAACGTCGGGTTTAGTTGGTTGTGCGGCGCGTCATTTGACTTGTTATCCAACTTGTGCCAGCTGCCTGATCTAGCTAGATGGACAGGATTCTTGTTGCCCACCTTACTCTCCTTGTCTGCTAGCTCAGTCCGACAACTGGAGAACAGTGTCCGGTCTTCGCGCGACTACAATGCAAGGCAACTGCCCCTATCTTGTCCTAGCCTGATTTAATTAATCTCTGTATCCTCTACCTATAAAGCGGGCGAGACCTGAACCTTTTCTTCCACAGGGTCGACCTCTCTGCTTGTCGTCCCCTTTTCCCCGATTCCCCCTTCCCCGTGTGAACAGTTGTTCTTTAGTTTTTTACCTTGGCTCTACCTGCCATGGCTCCTCTCATTTTCTCTCTCGTTTTTGCGCTTACAACCGCCCGTTTCGGCGTTTGCTCCATCGGCCCCGTAGCAGATTTGCATATCGTCAACGCATTTGTTGCGCCCGACGGCTATAACAGGTCCGCGACATTGGCCGCAGGTACCCTGGAGGGGCCCCTCATCGTTGGTAACAAGGTCATTATTAACAGTCATTTCTTATGCGAGAGACATTCAATGTTATTTTTCAGAACGACACATTTGAAATCAACGTGTACAATGACCTCACTAACGATGCCATGTACCGAAGCGCCACTATCGTGAGCCCTCCCATCATTTTGAGCCTTTAGAGTCTAAACGGTGTAACACGATGCTTTTTTTTTTTTTGCAGCATTGGCACGGTCTCTTACAGTCGGATAACAACTTCAACGTACGTGCTAATATTTGCATACTGAGCAAAGAATATGCCTCTGTTTACTGTACGAATTAGGATGGAGTAGCGATGGTTTCTCAAGTAGGCGATCTGCTGATCATCTAACAAAGAAGTTGCTCACTGTTATATCTGAAGTGCCCCATTACTGACGGAGATTCGTACTTGTATAAATTCACTGCAACTAACCAGGCGGGCACTTTCTGGTATCACTCGCATTACGCTGTTCAGGTAAGCAGGGTGGCGAATAATATTTCATGTATTTTCTGAACATTGTCCTGCAGTATTGCGACGGTGCGAACCGCTCCAACCTTTTATACCATCCACTCATGTATCCAATACTTTTTTTTAGGATTAAGAGGTGCGGATATCCGGTACTTCCGTGGGGTGCGCTTACTAAAACTGAGGAACAGGGCCATTGATCATTTATGATCCCGATGATCCGTATCTCGATGACTACGATGTCGATAATGGTAACGCTTTCCTTTGTAGCTGCAGCTAAAACCGCATATGCTGACGAACACTTTATGTAGAGAGCACCATTATCACGTTGTCAGATTGGTAGGCTATGGCTTTTTTTAACTTGCGCTTGAAAATATCGACCTGGCACTATGCAGGTATCACTCGCTTTCTCCGAATGTCACGATCCCCGCGTACGTAGTCCGTCTCACGTGGTATCTCTCTGCTAATCTGTACATTTTCGCTAGGACTCCTGACTCCACTTTGATCAACGGTCTCGGAAGGTTGGTTTTTGCATCAGCCTGCAATGATGGCGATCTCAACGGCATTGACAGGTACGCCGGTGGGACAGAGACAGACCTCGCAGTAGTTACCGTCGAGTACGGCAAGAGGTATGTTGGTGGTTTATCTACTTGTCGCAGTAGGTCGCAGTCTTCTGAAAGATTTCGCATTTTAGGTATCGCATGCGCCTTCTCAACACGGGTTGCGATCCGAACTTCGAGTTCGGCATCGATCAGCACAATATGACTATCATTGAGGTGTTTTTGTTTTGTTTTCACTCACAACTTATATTCAGTGATTGAACTCGGTTGTAGGTTGATGGTATCAATCATGAGAAGCTTACGGTCACGTCTATCAACATTTTTGCAGGTGACGTGATCCTTGTACTTATGCTCCCATTCCAAGGTTTTAACCGCGTCTTCAGGCCAACGCTACTCTTTCATTCTCTATGCAGATCAGCCGGTCGACAATTACCGTCAGTCTTTCGTGTTTTCTTTGCTTCTGCTGTAACCTTTTTTTCTTCAGTGATCCGCGCAGACCCCAGTATAGGCACTCTGGGTTACGATGGAGGCATCAACTCTGCTATCCTGAGATATGTCGGGGCTAATGTGACAGACGACCTGCCGACGTCGGAGCCACTTAACGACACGAACCCGTTGTTGGAAGCGGACCTTCACGTAGGCATTTAGTTCCTGTTCCGCGTTCTCTCGCTTATGACAAACGTCATGTATCAGCCCCTCGTAGATCCAGCCGCTGTAAGTCTGGCAGTATATCTTTATGGGCATGCACTAAAAGTTGTTCAGCCTGGGAATGCCACCCTGGATGGCGCGGATGTGGTACTGTTGATAAACATGACTCTTGTATGGCTTTGTCACGTCTTGCTTTCCCAACGCAAAGCCAACCTCTTCCCATAGCCCGCAAACGGTGTACTGGCTATTAACGGTTATGCTTACACATCTCCCACTGTTCCCGTCCTGCTTCAAGCGCTCAGCGGAACAACGAATGTGGGCAACTTGCTTCCCGAGGGATCTATCTACAACATACAGTCCGGTCAAGTCGTCCAGCTCACCATTCCAGGTGGTTATATCACTCTTGAGGTTGGTCTTTGTATCGTCAACGGCAGTGTTTGGTCTAACGGTCGTTTCAGCATCCATTCGTATGTGATATTTTTGTATCGCTCCCTTCTCGACTTACCGTGAATTCGCGTGAATCACCAACAGCATTTGCACGGCGTAAGTGGGCATCTTCGTAACTTTTGACCCTATCAGTGACGCTGGTTTAGCACACCTTCTCCGTGATCAAGGCGGCTTATTCGGATGAAGTGAATTATGTCAATCCTCCACGCCGTGACACTGTCAATGCTGGACCGATTGATGACTATGCAATCATTCGCTTTACGGCTGATAATTTTGGCCCCTGGTAGGTTTTACTTTCGTTTGGTTGTTATCGATGATTGGCCATTGACCTCGAAACGCAGGATATTCCACTGTCATATCGACTGGCACTGTAAGTTTTTCTTCTCGTCTTACAAAACATTCTAGTGTCGGCTGATTCCGTTATTTTTCCTCTCAGTGGCAGAGTGCGTATTTCTTTGCATGTGAAAAGAAGAAAGCTGACCAGACTCCGCGACATTCATTAGAGGTCTCGCTATAGTTTTCGCCGAAGAAATTGAGGATTGGAACTCCACCATTCCTGTCACATGTGCGTGATCTCGTAGATTTTCGTGTGATTAGCTAACTGATATTCCGATACAGCTGCATGGGATGAGCTTTGTGAGTTGAGCTGGCTTTGCCTAAGATCATGGATATTCATGTCGCTTTTCAGGCCCCTTGTATAAAACTGGCGCTCTCCTCGATGAAAGCCTGGGTTTCTGATTTTGCCCCGGGTTTAGCGCAACGTTAGTGTGCGCCTTGACGTGATGTTATTGCCCGGTATGAAAGAATTGGACATTTTCCACTCGTTATAGATATATAGTGTGTGCTTCCATTTGTACACCTAGGTACTCTCTTTTTTGTCGTCTTATGCACACCATTCTTTTCTTTTTTCTTTCTTGATTATCTCTGTATTTCAAATGACCTATGGACTTCATTTCAACAGATGAATCCTTTTATCTGCACCAACCTTCTCTCGAACTGAGCTTGATATGAATGTGATGATAGATGCTGCCTTCGTCCGAGAATTAGCACGGCATGATCAGAGCATTATTCACTTTATAGTTGAAGAGATACACGATTGCCGAGGATGGAGAAATATTTAATTTTGCAGTGCGAGTTTGCATCAATGAATGCGCGCCAATGTGCGCCATGTTACGACCATTCGCGGAGGCCGACGGTGGCACGTTTGATCGGTGTTGCGGTATCAAATTTCAAACTACAACGCAACTGTCGCGAGGGGACTCGCCTTTGAAGTCGACCGATTTTTGAGATATGCCTGCGTCGCGTGACATCCAAGCTTTCCGGGACGCTCTGCGAAATTCGAAAAAAATCATCATCCTCGCGGGTGCTGGATTGTCTGCAGGTTCAGGTAAATATTAGCTCGCGCTAGACAGTAATACGTAGACCCATGAAGGTGTCGACCTTGTGTTTGATTTGCAGGCATACCGACTTACAAAGGAGCTGGCGGTCGCTGGAGAACCTATGTAAGCATTCATGAAAAATGAAGATGATTTTCACATTGTCTCCACAGAAGTCATCAGAACTGGCTACTCTGGAGGCGTTCCGTCGTGATCCCAGCCTGATTTGGCAGTTCTACGAGTATCGGCGCAACCTGTATGTGTCAGCCGCACTATATATGTGCCAACTGTTCAACGTTCATTCCCACTCATAATGTAATACTTTGTCAGCGTGATGAAAGCCGAACCGAACGCAGCGCACTACGCCATAGCCAAGCTTTGTTCCGACCTCGAGGTCCTGCAGAAAATCGCTCCGCAAGCCCATTTCGTGAAATTTGTCACACAGAACGTCGATGGGCTCTCGGTTCGTGCGCTCCCACCACATGCACCAGAGTCTGCCGAGCCCATAGAGATCCACGGGAACCTCCTGCGCGTGCGCTGCTCCAGAGTCAAGCGGCGATGCGCCTTCGTAGAGATGAACATGGACACACCCATCTGCCCGGCGCTGGGCGCTGCCGCTGCTTCGGGTGAGGTGGTCTCTATTGAGGCCAAGGACTTGCCAAGGTGCTCGAAATGCGGTGCACTCGCGCGTCCAGATGTCGTGTGGTTCGGCGAGAATGTGCGTCAGTTCAAGGAAGTAGAGACTATGGTGCAGGATGGGTGCGACATGATGCTTGTTGTTGGCACATCGTCGGAGATCTACCCTGTTGCGTTCTTCCCCGAGATTGTCATAGAAAACGGTGGCAAAGTAGCGGTATTCAATACGAAGCCTGGACCTTCGGACTTCGACATGACGTTCCTGTTCGAAGGACCTTGTGAAGAGACCTTGCCTCGTGTTCTTGATCTGTAAAGAGTTTCTTAAGTGTTCTGTGGCATGTATGCTTCTGGAAAAAATGTTCGTTGAAGGGTTTCATTCGCCGATACATACCAATTACCTATTCTGCTCGATTTTGTAGTATCTTGATGTCCTTATAACACGGGATGGCAGTGCATAGGACTTCTGATTTTGTACATATGAGGCGAGTTCATATTCTGTACCCACTCAGCCTACTGCACAATGGCGTCCAGTCACCTGATCGCGTATCGGTCTTACGTCCAAATCAGGAAGCGTCCAGCGCTAACCTCACGATCGACCGCAATATATATCCAATAACGCGGTCATGCATTCATGGAAAAATAAGCGAGTAACGAATACATCCTTGCTCAAACGACTAGCTGTTCAAGTCACTGACACACTCCCACTTGCCGGACAAATTTTCCTTCCACAGCGTCACCTTCCCGTCTCCACAGCTGACCGCCAGAAGATTTCCCGCGAGACTCCAGCTCACCCGCCAGACGACATCGGAGAACTTGCCAGGCGAACACCCGGGGGCGACATCGGAAGGATCCAGCGATGTTTTTACCCACGGTGCGGTGGGAGAGTCCTTAGTCCACACGAGAACCGTGCGGTCTTGCGATGCGGTGGCAATGTAACTGCGGGGAAGGCCAATGCTGGGCGCCCACGCGACGTCACGCACCCAGTCGGTGTGGCCCTCGAGTGCCTCTTCTTCGACCCATGATTGCGTGTCAGCCCGATACGCCCAGATGCGCACCATGTTGTCGCATCCCGCACTCGCAAAGCGTTGTACGGTCGTTGGCACAGCGGTAGAGCCCATTGCGCCTGGCGGAGTCGGCTGCTGTGGAGTGATGAGCGAGCCAGGTTGTACAGCCGGCGCCCATGAAACAGCATTGCAGCCGATCGCGTGCGCAGGGAAGATATCTGCTTCCCATTGTCCGTCATCTGGTCGGAGTGACATAAGTGTAGGCTCCAACAATGTGAATATCTGCGAAAATCACGAAACGTACTTTTGAAAGACAAGACTGACAGCTTGCCGTCGGAAGAAGCACAAGCAAGCATGGCACCCAGTTCATGTGGCGCCCAGGAGACAGAATTTACTAACACAACACATCAAGGTATTACCCGTGGATAGAGAGAAGAAGGAAAGTATACCAGACGCAGAGTGGAGTGTGTGCTCCTTTATCTTCGTCCACGGACCGGCCGACGTTCCTGGCTGCAACTGCTGCTTCCAAATGAGCACTTTGCCGTCGTAAGAGCAGGAAGCGAGGATGTGTCCGTATTTTGGATGTGCCCAAGCGACTTGCCACACAGGTCCGGTATGTCTGTCGAAAATTTACATCGCGACGTCGTCAGCACGTCCTATCAGTGTCTTCTAGACCATGCAAAACGGCATCATTCTTACCCTTTCAGCGTCTGTCCCGGACCAGTCGTTGCACCATCCACGACGTCAAACACTTTGACAGTCCGGTCTGAAGAGCACGTCGCAAGTCGCTTTCCGTAGTAATCCAGTTGGGCGTCATGCTGGATTTGCTTGCACATCAGGAGAAGGCTGCCGAGCGGATGGATTGTGTACACGCACGATCATGTCCTCATGAGAGGTCTCGATGGGGACCGCGTCCGAAGTCGTTGCAGTCGGCTACGAACATATGATAAACCAAGTGGCGGCGAAGATTTCCCAGGCGCGTGAAGCAGCAGCGTCATGGACGCGTAGCGTATAAGTTAGTTGTCAATCTCGCCTCCAAGACGCGCGAAGTTCCCACCATTTTGGTCGAGTCTATGCAAACCGCAAATAAAGACAAATACAGCGAGAATTTACAGAATCAGAACTGAGGTTGGGTAGACGAGGACGAGAAGCGATACGTTCACAGGTCATTGATTGTGGCGAAGACGTGTAAGGTCGGATATGGTCAGCTATAGGACCAAAATAAGAAGCTATCCACGTAAAACTATCACGTGATTGAAATAACCCTAACCTCCAAATGTGACCCTAACCCCAATTTAAGTTCAAAATTGCGTTCAAATGCTCACTGTCTCCGTCGTAGCAAGTCAAACCACATACAGAGTAAGTATGTACACTAGCGAGCATAGCGAGCCAAGGGGGGTTCTAGACTTGCGCCCAACGAGCTGGAAGGCCCTGGTTGAAGCCACCAGCACAAAATGCTCGTTCTTCACATTTTGGGGGATCCAGTGGTCGAAGATACGGGTCTGCAAGCTCCTACGTATAACAACGCAAACCCAGACTTTCAATCATCGCATGTTAAAAATATCGAAGCTATACATTGGCCTTGGTATCCAGCTAGAAATGCACATGAACAGTTTGAACACACATCATTTCTTCTACTTATGTAATACAAAATTCGGAAAAAAAAAGTTAGAACTCCAGGTTACAAGCTTAAGTCACTTCAGCTTGTCCATCTTACATAAATAATCATCTTCTCACGCATTTGTCGATCTTTGTGCCTTTCGGATTCACGGGTATATTTCACCTCAGAGATAGATAGGAAGCGTGGGATTGAGCCCGTGCCACGCAGGGCCCTCCACGAAGTCAGGTTCGTCGATGAGGAAGTCCTGTAAAAGCCAAATTACTTGAAAGACTGTAGCCAATTATTCGCGACGCTTACCATCGGACACTCGACCAGGTGGCCTCGCACCTCCGCAAGACGGGACTTGACGCGGTCTAGCCCGATGCCTGACACGACGTGTCCAGTCTTGACCTTAGGAAGGTAGTTCTTTGAAAAAAAAAAAAACGGGTCAATCATCGTAGAATCAAGATGTAAGTGACTAGTAATACATACATCGTACGCTTTCCAGTTGCGCACCAGATTCGTCGGCACGGGAAGGAACAACTCCGTAAAGATCTCTCGATTTCTGCGTGCTGTGTCGTTCCAGAGGCGCAACGTGTGCTCGCAGATCGGGTCGGCGACCTGGCCGGCGTGTGCTGTCAGCATGGATTAGCAACTGCATGAGCCAAGAAAGGCACCTCGCGATCCTCTCTGGAACCGAAATCTTCCTCGTTAGGGCGCGGCGCGGCGTGCATGAACGACGTCGGGCGGCTCGCGTCGCCCAGATCGCAGTCCTGGGGGTCAATAAGTCCAAGGTGCTCTATGAATGAACACGTCAGTCGGACGACCGAGACACCGGATACATGTGTAACTACCGCGCCATAGCTTGCGACGAAGACTGGTTGCGAAGCGAGCCACCATGTATGGTTCGCCGTTCATGGTGCTCTGAATCATGTCGGTGTCCTCAACAACAAGCGCGATTTCGGAATCACCGTCACCCTGTGTGGATAATATGTGCATTTTTTTAGCGAGTGAGACACGAAGACGCGCACCTTCTGACTACGATCGTTGAGGTTAGCGGAACCCATCTGGTAGTGACTACATTAGCAGGAAAAGAGACAAGTGAACAAAAAACCATTCACGATGACGCGACGGTCATCCACAATCATAACCTTGCCGTGGATGTACACAAGTTCAGACACAAAGCTGTCAGAAACGTAAGGACCTTGTAACGGGGCAGAAACCACGTTTTTTTTCTCACTTTTTGAGCTCCTCCTCAGGTGGAGCGACCCATAACTCATCTTGTAGAGCTGTGGAATCAAGCATAGCGTGCTGGCCGACGGCATCGCTGACATTTTCATCGTCGCTGCATGAAAGTAAGTTAGACTGTAGATGCAATGTCGCGTTGCTGAAAGTACCGAATGGCATCACTACCGTGCTCAAATCGAGATACAACCTCTCGTGCCTCTTCCTCTGTTTCCGGAAGAGGAATCGTCAGGACCTACGATGCGTTAACATCGGATTTAAATGTAGATGAGACATGAGAAATCACACACATCGACGTCTTTCTTGTCTTCCTTAGCATCGAGCGCAGGGCCGGAGGCTTCCGATTTGGGAACACGGAGCTTCACGTCCTGTGAACACCAATCAGCTAACGGAACAGATGTCATTCATTATGAAAAAGCCAAACCAAACCTTTTGGTTAGGATCAGCACCGATGTACTGCTTGGCGAGAGCCACCTGCGCCTCGTAGAACCGTACGCCAGAGTTTTGCTGGAGATGACTTGGTCATGACCCATCAGCAATGCAAGCATAAAGTTCGCACCTCCATCTGCTTGATAAGCGAGTCCACGGGCGCGTTGAGACGGTCGTACGTCCGCAGGTGGTAGAAACGGATGTAATCCATTCTGTATCCCAGCGATAAATATTCGTTCATATGGACGAAGAAAGCCCAAGAGCAACGTAGTGAAGGACTCACGGCTCAATACCCGCTTTGCGGATCTGTTCAAAGATACTGCTGCCACCGCGGTTCATGGTGCGGTATTGCGCGGCCATGATGAACTTGAGCGAGGACTGCCAACCGATACATGAACAGATTCAGATACTACCTGACGAGTAAACTGAGGTCGCGCACCTCGTCCTTGATATTGCCAGAGAAGCCAGGAAGCTCGGGGATCACGATGATGACCTTGAACTTCGTACCTTCCCTCGCGGCGCGCGCAACACGCTCGACAAGCGCCTTGCCAATCATGTTCACGATCTGCTCGCCTCCCTTCGTCGCCGAAATGCTGTAGTCATTTTCGATTCGCTATCCTGGCGAAGCATAGGAAAAACGCACAAAAATTGGTTCTCGATGTAAATGAATTTCTCTGCCTCGCTAATGAGCTGGATGTAGGCATTCTGGATGGAATGCTCCGTGAGCACACCGTGCGACCAATCTGAAACAGACCTGTCCAATAGAAGCTGAATTCCTCGCAGACCGATACATGCAGAGCGACACTCACCGTATCGCCTGCACTCTACACGGGGCAGGGTCTGGACGAGGATGTCCGCGATTATCGTCGTTGGAGCCGAACCAGCGCTGTTTGTATCGGCGGCCGATTTCGTGCCATCTCTCGCGATGTGGGTGGCGGACAACGGCCTCGTTCGGGGCTTCAATGTTGTGCGGCAGCGCCAGCCACTCGACGCGCTGTTCGTTGCGATACTGTTATGTTTCAAGGACACACGTGAATGATGAATGTACCCGGTGTGTGAAAAAAAAAGAAAAAAAAAACATACCTTACGCTTCTTAATCTCGTTCCAACGTTCGACGAAATGCTGGACAAGATCAAGTACGACTGGTCCTGTCAGCGTCATGTGAACGTCATGCCAGGGCATGCGCGGCGTTTCGAGGATACTAATCGCGGCGTTGGACCCGTACTCGCGCACATTCTGCGGCGTGTCAACCGGAGCGTAGACAATATGCGTCAAATAGGGCGCACCTGGAAGTCGGCAACACGTGCGTTGTTATAGTCCTGACCCGGGAAGAGCGTACGCGCGAAGCGCGTCGGGTGCACATCCGCCAGCGGATGAGTGTGCGTGTCCCAACGGCCGAAACACAGGTCTAGCCCGCCTACGCACGCGTAGTGGTTGTCGACAACGACAAGCTTTTCGTGATGTGACCAGAACTCGACAGTGTCCTTCGCACCGATGTGGTCTGGATGGCGGAGGACGACGATGTTGTCCTGGTACGGCGTGCCCTTGACGAGATCCTCCAGCGCATGCTTCGTGTTCCAGGACGACATGGACATTGTCTGTGTGACCTGCAGACATGAGGTTAGCAGTTATCAGATGCATGTGCGCTTCCCCCCACGCACTTCCTTGTACACGACGATGTGAATCTTGACGCCCTGCTCGGCCTTGCGCTTTAGCAGGCGGTCGAGGCGCCACTGCTCGTTCTCGGAAGGGGGGCGACGCAAGAAGAGCTCGGGGGTGAGCCACCAGTCGAGAATGAAGATGACTTCCTGGGCCTTGTCGAGCAGCTCAGAGACGGCGTACATGTAGTCGTGGCCGTCGATGTGCCTGAAGGGCGCACCTGAACGTTGGACACGGGCTTATCGGTCGCATCGACGTACCATTTGACAAAGTTGGAGGGGCCGCGCTCGGCCGCGAATGAGTGGAATCTGTGCAGAACGACCAAGACAACGTCAGTCCGCAGCACTCGTGGGCGACGATGCACTGACCTGTGGCTAGCGTTGATTTGGGCGCGGATTTGGTCGTGTCGGATTTCCTCTGGATCGTCGTGGCGGCGATTGGGATTCCAGATGCCGATGACCTGGTTTTTTTGTGGATCAGGAGAAATCTCAACACCCCTATCTCATGGCAACGGGCTTGCCTCGTTACGGGCGTGCTGCAAGCCCTCGGGGATCTTTTCGATCCCCTCGTCGATTTTCTTTGCAATACCCTTGAGATCGTCGAAGAAAGACATGTTGGCCGTGTAAAGAAGAAGAGTGCTGAAGTCTAATGTTAGATCATAGATGTAGTTACTAGTGCTTCCGTTTACTTCCGTCGGGCTGTGCACTTTTGTATTTCCCTCACTTGCCTTTACCTTCGATTGTCTATTTATCCTACATTTCCCCTCATGGCTACCTGGTGAGGATGCTCATTGAAATTATTCGATACACCACCCTGACACGAGATACATGGTACCGAACAGGATCGATGTGTTCTCCTTTACTCTGGTAAGCGTTCTCCGTACTCCGGCAGCCTTTCCATCCTGACCGTGCTCATGTTAGACGTTCGTCGCAGTAGCCGGTGCTTTATATGGAGTCATGCGTATTGTGCGTGCAATATCGAGAAGTATCGACGCTGCGAAAAACAAGTGAAGTCTCAACGTATCCCTTTACACTGTTCCCGCAATTCATGCCATTTGATGTCCCGGAACCATCAGAATGAAGCAGAAAGGCTACGAAGTTTCGGACAAGGGCCTTTCGGTCAAGACCCAAAAGCATTTTGGCCGGGAAGATTATGTTGACGCAACTCAGCGGTGCGTTCAAGCCCGTGTTGTGCGAGCTGCATTGGGCTTATTTCATGCCTTGGAAATGTGTTTATTGGTGGGGTTTTGTCGCATTTTCCTCGCGTCTCTCTTCCCGCTTGCCGAACTCTATCTACCTCCGTCCGGCTGCCGTCGACGGCAGGAGATTCGTCAAGGCCTTTGGATCCGCTTCCTTTGGATCAAACAAACCCGATAAGAACAAAGGCTGGTTCCGCAGAGGCGCTTAATACGCACTACCGCATTCCTCAAATCTTGCGCTGTCGCCATGTACAATATACGAGGTTACGTGGCCGTGTGGCTCATGATATCACCTTCTCCCTTTCTCGTATCGTCCTAATTTTGTATCTATCACTGATGTATCCATCTATTGACATGTACATTTATTCTTCCTTTACCTGTAACATTTCAGACCACTCAGTGAAGTCGGTCTTGCTACTTTCTACTTAACGTTGACCCTTGTGTCGTTTTGATTTCCTTCTAGTGCTTAGCAATCATTATATTTTTTACAATCGGACATTTTTCGTACTCTCCGTCACGTTAAGTCATCTTCGTGAAAAGCTGCTTTCACGCCATAGTTGCAAACTTCCAGCAGGGAGGCGATATCAGTCGGAGTGGCGTCATTGGAGTTGTGGCTCATTGAAGCTTGAAGCTGTCGGCCCTTGTCGGCCCCGGTATTTGGACTTCTGGATGCATATTCCGGGGCCATTAACAATTCCAAAGTAAAGCCCTCTGAATCTTGTTAGATAAGTCTACCATCTCTTGAGAAGAATTTAGGCGTGTTGAATACTTATTGGTGACCACGTGATGGCAACATGCAATATGCGTCATAGTGAGTCACTTTATTAAGGAAGCGTGTCTGTTCAGACGCGTCACCAGCACTTTGACTTTGCTCCTCGCTTTCGACATTGACCCTGCCACCGTCGAAACTTTACTTGGATATATTTTCATTGTTTTGTTTAATTCTCCAGCTTTCAAAATGCCTTTGGAAGCGACAATGATGATTGTCGACAATTCGGAGTACATGCGCAATGGCGACTACGCGCCCTCACGTTTCGAGGCTCAGGCTGACGCCGTCAATACTGTCTTCCAGACGAAGATCGATTCAAATCCAGAAAACACTGTTGGCATAATGTCTATGGCTGGAGAAAAGTAAGCGTTGTATGTGCGTTCTTTGATCATTCGTATTCCTCCATGTCATCGTTGTTTTCTGTTTGCATGTATTTACTTAATTTCTGATTGATGTATTGTAGACCGCAGGTGCTAGTTACCCATTCAAAGGACCTCGGTCAAATCCTTGGTGCAATTCACACAACGCGTCAGAACATCAGTGGCGAAATAGATGTTTTTGTTGCCTTAGCCATCGCCCAGCTTGCACTGAAGCACCGCGAGAACAAGAACCAGCGTCAAAGAGTCATTGTCTTTGTCGGCTCGCCACCATCAACGAGCAGTCGGATACTACAAAAGCTCGCGAAGAGGCTAAAGAAGTCTAATATAGCTGTAGATGTCGTGTGCTTCGGTGATGGACTCGACGCGCAGTCCGACTTGCAGGCCTTTGTGGAGGCGGTCAACAGCTCAGATAATTCGTACGTCTGATCATCTTGACATGACAGACCAAATGAACGTTCTAACCTGTTTTATGGTTTCAGACATTTTATTGCTGTGCCTCCGGGAACTCATTTGCTGTCAGACGCGCTTATCTCTTCCCCGATCCTCGCTTCCGACAGAAGTAGTGGTATTCCTGAAGAGCTCATCCCCGGTGGACAGGGTGCTGGTGGCTCCGGGTCTGCCGCAAACGATTTTGAGTTTGGCGTTGACCCCAGTCTCGATCCCGAACTCGCTATGGTACGGAATGACAGCACGAGTCTGTCGCTTTCTTCGGTCTAATGCGATTGTTTAGGCTCTCCGCATGTCAATGCAAGAAGCGCAGGCGCGAGAAGCCGCAGCTGCTTCGTCTTCAAGCGCGCAGCCCGAACCCGCAAGCGCCGCGCCACCGTCAAACGTTGCTCCACCAACGACATCCGACATTGTGCCGCCCGCGTCCGCTGGAGTGCCACCGCTGTCGTCGGCTGTAGACGAGGAGGATGACGAAGACGCGTTATTGCAGCAAGCGATCGCCATGTCGCAGCAGCGAGATGGAGACGTGGAGATGGAGACCGAACACGATACGATGAACGAGGATGAGGGTGAGGAGGCTGCGATCGCACGTGCGATTGAGATGAGCATGCAAGGTCACCAGCAGGACGATGATAACAAGGATGCTTCAAAAAAGTAGCTAAGTAGTTTTTGACTTTGTTCCCTTGTGTCAGTATAATTCCAAAGACTTTTTTTGCAACGCCGAAGTGGGGTTCTCTCCAGTCTTTCAAGGAGATGTCCACCACTGACAACATCCTTGACAAGATCACATATAACAGCCATCTAGTCTTGCCAGGCTTAATGTTGTGGTGGCAGTGGCTGCAACGTTAATGACGTTCAGCAAATGAAAACGTTATTCCGTACGCTGCGCTAGCGGATTTATAAGTATATAATGTAAGGATTCAATGCTCACCCGACTTGAAACCTTGCGCATGTCTTCCACCATGTCTGAAAACAGCGTACCAAGGTACGCACTCTCAGCTCCCAAATGTTTTCTCTGCCCACCGGTATAATCATCACAGATATCCGGCTTTGCAGTCGACGAAATACGAAGACTATTTCTTCCATGAAGCGGAACCGGGCGTGTTCGCGCGCAAAACTCTCGGATACGAGACAACATTCATCTTGTTCAGGTGAGTCGGTCGGGCCTGCGCCGTACATGTCGAAAAAAAAAAAAACTAAGATAACCATGCTGACAGCAAGGACGACCTTCGTATCGCATCAAACATTGTAGCGTGTGCCCTAGTTTACGTGGTCTCGGACGCCGATATCGAATCACTGCTTCGCGAGGTGTGGATACAGCTGCGGTATAAGGTGCCCCATATTGCCTGTACGACACACGCACTCGATGCGGGCGAGTTTGAATTCAGGTACACAGTACCTGCGTCGTCCAGCGATATTGAGAAGTGGCTGGCAGCCACTCTGACATTCGATGAGCGCCCGCAGCGACATCTTGATGGTATGAATACATTGTCATCAACACTCGCATCCTACGTTTCCACTGGTCGATACAATAGCGAGCTCTTCGCATGCCCCTGCGCGGAGGGTGGATACCTGTTGAGGTGAGATTGCTCTGACACGGTGACTTGTCGATCAGCCTGTCAATCTTGAATTTGCAGTCTCAAATCGGGCCACCACGCCGTAGACGGGGTTGGTGCGATCTTGCTCTGGACACAATTCTTCGACATTTTGGCGTCGCTGGCAAAGGGAGAGGCGTTTCCACCCCCAAAGTGGGGCCAGGAAGTGCAACGCCTTCCACCGGCGCTGATGGCCGTTGTCGCGGGCAGTGAAGAAGCTCTTGTTGAGACAGCGCGCAAAGCAGCCCTTTTGCCTCCCTTCGAAGAGCCTCGAGATGATGTAGGTGCTCTATTCTCTCCAGCAGCTAGCCGAACACTGAGATATCTACCAGATGCAATGGATTCCGAAACACCGCGTGGGTCCAGGCGGCGTGTCCGCTCTCGTTACGGTGTCGCGAGAAGGAACAGCTGCCTTGCATCGGGTCTCAAAGGAAGAACGGGTGACTGTCACGGACGTCCTGACAGGCCTTGCTGTTCTTGCGCAGACAAATGCTGCCCTTGAGGACGCACGCCGTCGCGGTGGCTCATATTTTAACGAGATCGCCTCCCGGTACCTCAAAGCTCAGAACTACATTATTCCCATCTCCGCTGCAGCTAGGGTGAGTAGCCCCTTGGGATGTTGTCACGACCTGTTTGAGAGGAATTTTGTGGCTTTTAGATTGCCATGCTGCCCGAAAAGTACCAGTCTTTCGACAATGGCATGCCACTGCTGACTATGGAGACAAGTTTCGTGTCAATCCCTATGGCGTCGATCAAGAAAGCTGTATTACCGGATTCTGTGCGCGCACGGGTGGTACGGAACAATGCGCGATCCGCAGTATCCGATGTCATTCAGGACGTGCATCAAGTACTGAAGAGCATCGATGTAGGTTCTTTCCGTTGCGCTTGTACATTAGCACTATCGTGGGAGACTCATTCTCTTGTAGTATTCGCGCGACGCTACATTGACGCGCCACGCCAGGTCCTTCGACCCTATTCCATACACTCTCGATCTCGTGCGACACACGCCTTCATTGATGATGCTCTCTTCCATCGGGGATGTCCAGAGTTTCTTCAAAAAGCATATGAGACCTCTGTCCTCTGAGAACGAGAAAGGAATACGGATGAAACACAGTCTTGGGTACGGAAACAACCAGACCGCGGGTGTGTTGGCGACGGCGAGCCAGCTTGATGGATCGCTTTTGGTGAATTGCGCTTGTGGTGGTGGTGATGAAGGAGCAGAGACTATGCGGAACTTTGTTGCGCTTTTTATTCAGTATTTGGACCAGTTTATTGGCCAGGATGGGGCTGCCGTTCTTAGCGCACTCAGTGTCATCAACACCCAAGGAGACGATCACACGAAGAGTCTCAAATCGAAACTGTAGGACCTTGTAGTTATGTCGTGTTAGAGTGGTGCATCGCATACACACAAAAACAACACAGTATGTATATGAGCAATACGACAGATGTAAGAATTCCAATCATGCTTTACCTTGACAAGTACCCAAACACTGAGCTTCTATGGTGTCAGGTCAGTCCATTGATCCTCTTAGAAATTAGCTTGTTGTCTTCCAGAAATGTTAAGTACCAATTATTAACATTTCTGCCAACATTTCTAGAGAACAAAAATGTGATTGACAAGGAGAACCATCAGGACAAAAACAGGAAGAGGACTTTGAAGCAAAAAGACGAGAAATGGAGGAAAGCCTCCATATACATGGTCATATCGGAAGACAACCCATTTCACAGACGCCCTGCTACCTATCACTGAATGCTCATCTGTATTCCGTGCGTGATACGCAGACGAGGCTAGGGCCAATTGCGACCCAGAGTACGAGAATCGAGATGGATTGGATGGGTTCAAGTGGCTCTGTCATCTGTAGACTCGAACGTTTTCGGATGTACACGTACATGAGAGCCAAATGCACGAGGCTGGAGATGCATGATCCTCTTTCTCAGAAAAAATGGATGCATCTCAAATAGCATTCATCTGAAAAAAAAACCGTCCGTTGACGATGACGGCCGGAAGATTAAAGCTTAAAGCTTGAAGCTTGAAGTGTGGGTCCTGAAATTGATATTCTTAACGGCGATCATTTCTCTTGATCGGCGTGAGCAGAATGCTCTGATTTGCGTCCGACTCGAGTTGTGGTTTTGACATCCAACCCTGTGAGGGCTCGCGCACTGCACAATAGAATGACCGTCAGTTCTTGTATTGATGCTTTTTCCTCTTCGTAATACCACTTCGCTCGGGTCCGCATCCTCAACGACTCTCAACGTCGAGTAGCCAGCATCAAAGGCTCATTCGAACCGGGTAAAAACACGTACCGTACAAAGAACACCGCTTCGTAAAGGTTTCCCAGGCTTTCTCCTTAGACATGTTGAACACATTGCCGGTAAGTGGGATGCGAGGTCGTCCTGGCGGAAGAGGCGGTAGGGACTTCCTCTTCAGGAAATACTGAACGAGTCGCATCAGATAAAAGAGAAAAAAAAATGACAGCGGCATTTGGAAATGAGATCAAATGTCCTGCAGACGATGTGTCGAGGCGAAGCTGAAAATCCGTGGCTAACGACAATGTTTACGCACCTCAGCGAAAATTTTGAGGATATGAATCTTCGTTTTTTGTTTGGAAGGGGAAAAAGACTGCCGAAAAAAATTATATGCGGCCGTTAGGAATAAAGCATAAACCAACTGCGATTCTTTTCTGCGCCATGGGTGAATGATTGAGATCACTAAGACCCTTGGATATTCCGTGAAGCTGAAACAAGAGGACTAAACTTAGCAACCAGTGCGCCCCGAACAAACCGGGAAAAAAATAAGCCCTTCATATCACCGTCACCTCATACATCTGAAGCGCAGCCTTGTGGGTAACATGCCGGGGAGTTAAGCCCATGCAGTCCTTACATCCAATAATCTGCGAACTAAGTGAAGGTCATGAATCATAACAAGCGCGCAAGGAATTAAAAGCCGGCGTACCTCAAGGAAGGTCCCGACGATGTGCACGTATGCCAGTAAAAAGAGTTGCAAAAGTTTAACACTGCAGCTAGCTGTGGTGTCTGCCCTGAGATATCAATCATAATTACTCAGTATCGAACGGAAACACCGTCGACGAGTTGTCGGATGACAAGATTGCAAAGAGCAACTAAACAGTTGTGTGGATCAGTATAATTGAACTAAAGTACGCTTGCGGCGCTTTTGACGCATCTGAAACGTCTTGTGTCCGTAGTACGGACATGTATGGAGGACGCCTCAGGCACTATGCGACTTCACCAAACAGACACAAAAGCGACGACCAATATTGTTGCGAAAACAGGCCTCAGGTAACCCCTGCTGGAAGTCAGCTGAGATTATCATTACTGTGGACTTCATAAAACGTACGGGGCACTTAAAAACAAGGATCGTGAAGTGCAAATGAAAGACGCACCCAAGCACGCGCTGCTTACCGTGAAACCATGAACCAAACAATGAGTGTTATCTCTTCGACCCTCCATCTATGGAACATTCCCATCGCCCAGTGTACCAACTGGGATTTCTTGCATGGAGCATGGCCCAACATCGCAGGCGTCCCCACCTACACGCTGTTTGGGGGACTGCTGTTGTTATACATGACGTATGTACGCACACAGCGATGGAAGCGCTACAATGCCATACACACGCAATACGAAGAGAAATTCCGCGCTGGCAAGCTGACGCCGGAGGATGCACAGGAGATTTTTCAGCTGACATTCTTGTACGACATGCCAACGCTTACGGCACTGGCATCTATATACGCACTGATAAAGACCTACGGCATTGTGTGTATGCCTCTTGCGGTGCCGGTTGCGAAAGCTCATCACCTCTTTTCAGCCGTCTGTGGCGAAGGTCATCCGGTCGACGAGGCAGATGATATCGCCTGCCACAACGGCCCGTCGAGTCATTGACGTGAGACACATTTTCTTGCTCCCGTGCCTCTAGACGCTAATAGTGTACAGACGGAAATCATGCTATGTGAGTATTATCGCGGAGACAATGAATCAAAGCCGCCACATACTGACCTGTTGCGCCAGTCACCCTGGTGTCCTTCCCAATATCGGGAGTTTATCCATCTCAGCCTCCGGGTCCCGATGAGGAGCCTGACAAGCGTGCCGCGCTTGCGTTGGCACGCATGAATTTTCTCCATGCGAAGTATAAGATCGTGAGTATTTTTTAGTGTTAACTGCCTTAGAAAGGCAATGCTTACATTCGCGCACAGAACACGGACGAGATGGCGCATAACGTCGGCCTGCACATTTACGAACCTATCGTGAGTTGACCAGCCGTACAAGTCGGATGACATAGCATCAACGCATGGCGCCGCAGATCTGGGCTGAGCGCTGGGGTTGGCGGAAGTTCTCACCACTTGAGAAATATGTACGTCACATCCCGTCGTCATGAGTTGTCACCTACTTACATTTTATCGCTTCAACAGGCTGCATTTCTGCTCTGGCGCGAGATCGCGGTACGTATGGGCATCCCGAACATGCCTACGGATGATGATGAGTTTCACGCGTGGTGCACGGTACGTTGACAGTCGAGATCATTTACTCGCTTGGGAAACTGTTCTTCCTCCCCCTATAAAAAAAAAACAGGAATATGAAATCGCTCACATGCATCCTGCGCCGGTTAACAACGCTGTCGCATCACAAGTACTTGCCGAATTCGTCTCGCCGTTCCCCACTAAGTTAGGTATTCGTGCACTGGCGCGTGGTCTCTTTATTTCTGCGATGGATGAACGCTGTAGGGCGGCTCTGATGTAAAGATCCTAATTTGCATGTATACCGATGTATAGACGACTTACTTCGTGCCCTCGCAGGTTTCCCGCCCAAGCATGGTACATCCACGCGCTGCTCGATGGAACAATGACTGTTCTCGGTTGGTGGCATCGTCACCTCAGTCTGCCGCGCTCGCGCCCGGGGTCTTCCGTCGACCTTTCTTCCCCGCACTCAGTTCCGGGCACCACTCAAGCCGATATGCCCGCGGAAGCTCCGATGTGAGTACAACCTTCTATCGTGTACTTGTTTCTGATCTTTATTTTGCCACGGAATGGCGCATGTTTTACGGTCGCTAGTCGTCTGAGTTCACGCCCGTGGTACAAGCCTGAGTCGCACAGCATGCTCGGACGTGTGAAGGATCGACTGCTCGTCCTTGTAGGGTGGTTCGCAGACGTGCCGGGCCCGCAGTACAAGAGTGGGGGCTACCGCCTGGTGTCACTGGTGCGTAGGTGTTGCAACTGTTGACGAGCTGCCACTGATAGTAGACTTGCCTGCTGACCATAATTGCCACTTATCGACAACTCACGAAGGGTCCTGACCGGTTCGAAGACGGTGAGATGTTCGGTCCATTACAGTCTTTATATGCTGATTCGGCGATATTCAGAGGGCCATGACACGGTCATTCGTGAGGCCAACGGCATGTTGGCGACCGCAGGCTTCCCCGTCACCGGTAAAAGGAAAATAGGAGATAGAAACATCGTGTGTCCTGTGGCTGGCAAGGCGTGACTAGTGAAGTTACGTTTAGTGAGCGCAATGGGCAAATAGAGAACATGGATAGGCCTAACAGTCAAGCATTAGAAGAAAACAGTACAGGTGGAAAGTCGCAGAAAGATGACACGAGAACACGCGGGGAACGTCAGTGGCACACGGAGCACATAAAGCAGGTTCATATGGCATTTTGTAGTAACATAACGAGAAAGCACCGTGTAATCTTGAAGGCAGTACGCGAGACTTCACCGGTCACCGGTCACCAGACAACACGTCGAGCTCAGGTGTCCTCTGACCCCGACAACCATATGAATATGAGGAAATAAGAAGTTTACCATTTGAGATTTGATCAATTTCGAACATGAGCATGAGCCTTGATACAATGAATTCCCAGATTGAAGTAAGTCGCCAACAAACGTTGTCGGTGACAGTGAGGCGGTTCATCGGGACAAAAGGACCAGCAACTGCCAACAACAAGCCAGCTATACTACAAAAACAGGAAGAGGACTTTGGAGCAAAGAGACGGGAAACGGAAGAAAGCCTCCATATACTTGGCTACTTGGCATGGATGTACTACCTCTCGTTACATATTCCCTAAATGCTTGTTCACCGTCAGTACGCTCCCTATATATATATCGCCAGCCGGCGCGCACTCATGAACTCATTCGTAGTGAGGTTTGTATTCAGTCGTAGCGATTTCTCAGCATTACAGTAGGTAAGCTCAGCTACCGAAACCCTCGTTCAACATCCGAGACGCAGGCGGCGCGACTGCACTAGTGTGCCGTACTTACAGTAACGCTTGTCACTCGTTAACTTAGTAGCCGATTTCAGCGACGCTTGCTGTGAGGAAGTTTGAACCAATCTTGCCGGTACCGTGGTAAGTTCAAGACCGGTCAGGCCCGGTGACCGCCCTGCGACTATCCACCTAAACTAGCGGCAGAAGTTCAAGGCGGGCAGTAGCAGTTGCCTGCCAAAAAAGTCTGCTTAATGTATCTGAGTACGAGGTAAAGACGACTCTTTCTTCTAGTACGTAGAGAGTCAGAGCACGTAAACCGAGAGTACGTGCACATGTGGACTTTTGTAAGGTCGGATGTCTCGTTGAACTTGAGTAGGTTAGGTAGAGCAGTCGACCCAGGACCCTGTTGCGTTAACCGGGATCGGAGTGGACGCATAGTGCGTCCCTTATGCCTACTCGTGAGTCACTAGAGATAGTCGTGGTCCGCAGACACTTTACCCAACAGAAAGCTAAAGT